>VDFB02036737.1:0-32066 GCA_007258455.2 Sequoia sempervirens
GAAATGATGTTAATAAATTTGTTTCAAATGTATGATATCAATTAGGACAAATGTATGATATCAATTAGGACATTTTTTAGTGTCTACATTTTGGCCCTCTTTGAAGCGAGGTACCTACTACTTCGGTTCAAAGAATAACGCTTTTCAGATGAAAAAATATTGCTCGAATCAAAAAATAAAAAAATTCTAATTTTTTAGATGCCCCAATGGAAGGATAAAACTAACTCCCTGCTCGCTCGAGAAATTGGGCAGAAATTTTGAATTTTGGGTTGATTTCTCGATGAAGGTTAAAAAGCCGCCCCAAGGTTCTAGAAAGGTTTCGAGATGCAAGAATAATGCCAAAAATGCAAAAAGTGATGCAAAATTAGGTCCAAATTGGAAAAATTGGTGAAGATGATAATAAACCCCATTATTAAGGTTAAATTAGGGCAAAAAACCCTAATTTTGTAGCTTAAATAGGTCAAGAGGGGTCATTTTCAATTCATTTGTGCTTTCACATTTAAGAAATTCTTGCAATTTGAGCTTTGACCCTTCAACAAAATGGCATGCCATGAGCTTCATCGACACATCTTTGATCAAGTTTGTGAGTTCCAATGGCTTCCAGGCACACGACCACCTGTATGTGATTTGAAACCTGATTTGAAATTTGAAATTTTGATGCATTTATTAGGCATTAGAATTTAGATTTTGGCGACATCGCTATATAGCGACACCCAAACTTTAATCAACGACACCCAAATGATATATAGCGACACACATGTAGATGGCGATGCTTCTTCCAATTTGAATTTAGGGTTTCAAATATTAAATGGTGACGTGTTTGTATCTAGCGATGCAATTACTGATTTAAAAGTTAGGGTTAGGTCATGCCAAAGTCTAAATCGTGACACCATCTTGTATGGTGACGCTTTTTATAATTTGAAATTTAAAATGCATTAGGCCTCGCTATTTGAATTTTGAATATAGAAATGATATTGTAAATAGAGATGCTATTGTGATTTTCGAGCCAAAAATTCTAAATAACTTCAAATTTTGATGATTTCTTGATGTCGTGCACTTCGTGGGTGCAGGAGGTCTTCCCACCATTGATTTTGAGGGAGCACAGGCCGACACTACTTGAGAGATTGGGTGATCTGTCAGAGTTGCGTTGGGAGCATCTGGGGGAGATTAGATTATGGTACATTGCATACACACATGTTGTTAGGATGCATTTGGCTATGATGACAGCTCTATGCGAGAGATGGCACAGCAAGACCTCATCCTTTCACCTTTCAACAAGGGAGGTGATAGTTACATTGGAGGGTGTGTGGTGGATATTGTAATTGCCCATCCATGGCAACCGCGTGATTTATGACCCCAATGTCATATTTGATGCATGCCTAGAGGTGATGGAGATGGACCAAATTGCATTGGTCACATCACATATACATTTAGAGACACACAGAGGTCACATATCGACCTTCAAATTGATTGTTGCGGCCATCATTTCAGGTTTGGTGGCTTTGGACAAATGAGGCTTATTTTTCAGTCTAGGATGGGGTTTGGCTTGGCAAAGGATGTTGTATAGGACTCTTTTTGCATGGGGGTTGGTGATGTTGGCCTCCTTATTTCATGATTTGCATGACTTTGTTTACTATGATGGGAGAGCCCTCAGTGTAGGTGTTACTCTTCTTCACATCTGGGCATGGAAGCACATTGTTTTGCTTCAGCCTATTGTATAGATGGTGGATGTGGAGCTAGATGATCCCATCATATGGAGATATCAAGGTGCCATCACACTTAGGCACACTAGATAGATTGGGCTCTTGTACTAGAGATAGGTGATTGATAATATGACAGTGTTCCACTGGCGCCCATGGCTTCAGATGCCACCATGGTTTGATGATGTACAATAGCTCTATTTAACCAGACAGACTCGTTATATGCAAGGTCAAGAGCACACTATGATTGAGCGGTACCTTCCTAATAGGGTAGCCAAATAGTTTGGCAATGTTTAGGACAAGCCCGACGATGCCTACAGGGCTATTTTTTCCAAATTAGCTATAGAGGTTCTGACATGGGAACCGATGATTCTGGCCCCAGAGGCCGTTGACAGCTTTAGACAGTTGGTTGCCCAACCTTGGGAATATGATCAGGGTCAACCCATAGCGCAGACCACTCCAGTTTACGATGCATGGTTCATCCCACCATGGTGACTTACAGATCCGGCAAGTGCTCCTCCCAGAGGGAGGCCACAAAGGCAAAGGTGTTAAGAGCAAGGGATAGGGAGGCTAGGATTGCCATGATAGATGGGTTTTGGGGGATCCTCCAGTGGGATAGTTTCCTCCTCAATAGCCTCCAGTAGTGCAACAGCAGCCAGTACCACCATCACCACCACCAAATCCACGAGATGCACAAATTCAACAACTATAGCAGCAAGTGTAGGTTTTGACTGGTGAGCAGGACCAAGCCCACCAACAAGTTTTGGTTGTGACTGCTAAGCGAGATCAAGATGGGCAGCAGGTGGTCACAGTGATAGTCAAGAGAGATGTAGCACTTCAGAGAGTTCAAGCTGTCACCGGGGAGATAGATCGGGAGGTGGCTAGGTGGCAGCAGATCGAGGTTATGGTGGCAACCACCCATGGATGGACTATTTAAGTGAATTTGTATAGAGAGGTTGTCATAGAGGCTGCATATTATAGGCAACTCTATCATAGGGATGTTCCAATGGCTCTTCATCAACCAAACTTTATGTAGCATAGTGATGCACATCCCTGTGTAGAGGATCAGCCTGAGCGGCAGGCTGGAGAGGTTAGCAGCCACTAGGGCTAGCTTTTTGATGTACAAACACTTTTTGATTTTTCCCCATTCTTTATACTAATATACATTCATGGGCTCCTTTTTGATAGCCTCGTGGATATTGTACTTATCATCGATGTACATACACTAATCCATATTTTGTACCATGACACATTTTTTGATATATATAAGATAAGGATACATATGATTTATGTTATGATGTGTTGACTTTATTTCATGTATGGATGATGTATGGATTCTTATACTTTATGCCTATGTGATATACAATGATCATGATATGGATGCAATATTATATTCTTTTTCATTATGTTTTCATGATATGATATGGATGAATGATTAATGATATGCAGATGTTATGGATGTAAATGATGTGGATGCATTTTTTTTCTATATTTTCTATACATGTTTTATGATGATGATGTATGCATATGAATGTATGGATGCAAATGCAATGATTTAAGATGCTTAGAATAAAAAATCTATATTATTCCTCACAACTCAAATGATGATGCATAATGTATGATATGATATGCAATTAGTAAGCTATGGATGATTATGATTATGAGATGCATGTATGTTGATGGTTTGTGGATGCAGGGTGGATGCATTGATGATGTTTTTGTTAACTGTCATGATACCAGGTTAGCGTGGAGAGAAGATAGAAAAATAAAGAATGAATGACTGTTGATTTTGATGATTGCTTCAAAAGACCCAACAAGTCCATGATCCATCGAGACTTTATTAGAGATGGTGACGAGACAATGCAAAATGCAGGATGGGATGCTCACACTTCAGGATTGGTATTTTCCATCGTTCCTTATTGTTTGATATAACACATAGACACAATGCATCAAGGTATTGATAACCAGGACAGTGTTGTGTCTAGTGTAATGGATTTTGACTCGACAAACAAATAGGATAGTTCTTGTTCACATCTTGACATACGGAAACGTCATTCGAATGTAAGTTAGAAGCTTAGAACATATTGGACCAAAGCATATGCAATAGTCAAAAACATACTCCAAACAACCTTCCTACACACAACTAAGCAGGTATGCACCAAGATTATTTTACAAGAGTATCCACAAGCACAACAAATGAAAGATAATGATCGATGCCCCATTCCTTTCTCTCTAAATCGTTTTGTTAGATATCATTGAGAGGTCCTCGAAATGGGTCATTAAGATAAATCATAAGAAAATATCAAAGACAAATAGTCAGTGTTATCTATAGCTCCTACCTTATTTAAGTTTAGCTAGGGTGATATATGATACTGATGTCCATCGCAGGAAGGATACATCCTAGGACATGTTGATCAGAGGTTTGTTTGATGTTAGGACTATGATGCTAAGATTAGCTATTGCTATAAACTTCACTGATGCATTTACCTATGATTTAGACTTTAGATTTTGACTTTTGGGTTTGCACTTTATGACTTGCTATGTTTGTTTTCCACTTGTGTCACCAAAGGGTGAAGGTGACGATCATTTTATTATGGGTGACAGTTTATTGTGGGTGTAAGCGAGATGGGATGGATGGATTTTGGATTTTCTAGAATATTTCAATGTTTTTGGTATTTTGAAGATGTTTTGAGGTTGTTTTTGGTCTTTTTGAATGTTTATGTGAATGTTTAGGATTTTTGGATTTTCTGAGGTTGTTTAGGGTTTTCTGAGTTTTGTGAGGCTTTTAGGTCTTTTGAACATTTTCTATTGTTTTTTTGTTTTCTATTTTCAAATGTTTTTTTATTTTCTGAATATTTGGATGTTTAGGGTTTTTTGAAATATTTGGATGTTTTTGGATTTTCGAGAATATTTGGATCTTTTTGGATTTTCTGAATATTTGGATGTTTTGGGATTTCTAGGTTTTACAAATGTTTAGAGGTTTTCTAAGAATTTCGACCAAGAACCTAACCTAAAGACCTATCCTAGGGGCCTCGAGGGTTGATCATAGATTAGCCTTGCCTACGTTATACACACAGAGACCATGTAGTTCAGCTAACTCAACCAATTTACCAGACAAAGATATGAATAGACGAGAAACAATAGCTAATTACAATGGACTACTAAAGGACTGACCTAGGGTGTCTCGGGGGATGATCATAGATTATCCTTGCCTACGTTCAAGCTCAGAGACAACGTAGTTCGAAAAAGAGACATTGTTTTTTGGATTTTTGATGTTCAACCTTTTTAGGAGTTTTGATGTTTTTTGGATGATTTGGATTTTTCCTTTACAATTTTCTGAATATTTTAGGATTCTAGTTGTACATGATTTTGCAAATATTTTTGGATTTTTTGGATAAGGTTTTATGAATTTTTTTGGTGTTTTCAAGATAAGATTTTGAGGCAAATGATACCTAGATCACGATGTTGATGTCACATTTGTGAGATATAAGACATAGAACGAGAGTTATTTGAAAACAAGAGTGCAATAACCTACCCCCAGTTTTTAGCAATTCTTCATAATGTAATGGACAACCAAGATAGGAAATGTATATGTGAAGATTTTGATAGAGTTTACCATGTTAGACATGGGCTATGGGACTTCATGAGATAGGGTGGCAAAGAGCTTGTCAAAAGTTTTCCATGAGTAGAGTTGAAGTATACACCAAATCTTTGTCAACATCAAGATAAAGTGGAATATTTGGATGAATCTGGATTGGATGGATCGAGGGAACATTGGTTTTATCATGACAAGGATGAGATGCTATTGTCTGAGAAGGATCATATAGATGCTTGATTCTACTCATGATGCCTCGCTTTCCAGGTTTTCATCATGGTATTCTGCCCAAAGTGCCACCGTAGTGGTTTTCACACCGGAGTGACGATTTTTGATTCTATTGTTTTCAATCCTTTTCTTATTTTTTTTGGAATTTTTATCATTTTTTTTATTTGAGATGGAAGACTGACTGGCTGACTGAGCAGATACACCAGAATTTATTTTAATAACACTCTAATATGTCCATCATAGTTTGTGTCAAGGATATTTTGTTGGATGGTCTGACTACACACTGTTATACAGGGTTTCATGTTTATTTCAGACATGTCTTGTCCTGATTTATATAAAGCTTCTCGTTTCTTTGGTATTTCGGAGTGAAATCTTTTGATAGATACATTTCCCTTTTTGATTTTTCCCCATGGTTTCTTTGACAATGGAGTTTTGGAGGGATAATTTTGTTTATTTTTGTTTGGTATCCATTTGTATTTTCTTTGTCCTTTTTGCTTGATAGCTTCATTTGTTTTGATGATCTTTGCCTTGCTTTGATAGGAATTATTTTGTTTACATTGGTCCCAATTTGCGTATGAGATGATGGGTGAATGCCAACTCATGATATGGCTAGTTTAAGCCTTGACAACATTTTCATCATAAGGATTCTTCATGCCCCATATTTTGTTATTTGTTGTAAACAAGATTTCCCCCGACATTGTGAAGGTATTATCAATACCTAATCCTATGCCCTGCTAATGTATCCTCTGATCCATAGCCACTGAATATGACTTGTCATGAACACATAATATTGTTATGGGTTCTTCTTTTTTAGGAATATGAACTTTTTTCTCTGGTTTTATGACATCATTATATGTTGATACTGTTTCAAAAGATGTTGATGCTCATTCAAACGATTTTGATGATGCACAATCACTATAAGAATCAATAATCTGGACGGTTGTTCACTCATGAACTATTTTATTTAATTCTATGACATCGTTATCTGTTGATAAGATGTTGGTATTGATTCAAAAGATGTCGATGATGCACAATCACTGTAAGAATCAATAATCTCAACTACGGCTTGCTCTTGTATAGGAATATCAAGAGTGGGAGACTCATGTTTTGGATGAAGAATGTCTATATGTCCATCTGAAAGAAACATCTGAGGAGTGATATTGGGGACATCTTTGGAGTTTAAAATGGCTTGGAAGATGCCACTTAGTTCTTTGTGAAACTCTAGGGATAGGGGTTCTTGATCTTGACTCAATTCAGAATAACTTTCGTTATCCTTAAGAGCCTCCTCTTGACATGATCCTTGGGTGGATGATATATCATTGGTAAAAGACTCTTCCCAACATTCAGTGTGTATGGGTGTGATAATGGATATTTCTTGCTTGTTTGGAACTTCTTCAACATGTCCAATCATTGAGTCATATGTGGGAGAGATATCAAAATCTGATATCCACTTGATGTCATTACAATATAAAATAGTGTCAAACACTGTTGATGGGTTTGGAATTTTTTTAAAAATAGTATCTTGATACATGTTTGATTTCTGATAAACAACATAAACATGTCCCAACGTGGTATCTTGGGTATTGTTTGAAGTTGATGCCTTTGCTGAATCTTTTGTTTTTCCATGATCAAGCATAGGGTTCGTGTAAATTTTTAGATTTTCATTCCTATATTTTTTATCAACCTCAATGTCTCTTTGTTCAATAAGATCCTTTATTAGATGTTTGAGCCTAAAACAATTTTGTGTGCTATGACCTTAGTACCAATGAAATTCACAAAAGTGATCTTCTCTATAGCTACGAGGTTTGATTTGTGGCTCTTGATAATTTGAGAAATCTGGGAATGTGATAAGGTTAGAGTGTATCAACCTCTTTAACATGTCTTCCATAGGTTCCCCTAAGGGAGTGAATTGTCATTTAGGAGCATTGTTTGTTCTCTATTGTCTATGTTGAGTGTTTGCAACATTGATCATTGTTTGATTGTTTGACAATGATGTGTATGGTTGTTGTGTATTCATGGTTTGGGTGTTTTCTTGTCTAGGAGCAGTTAAGACAACATTTGCATCAACAACACCATCACTAGTAACATTTTTGTTCTTGGCCCAATAGCGGGGCTTGTCGTTAAAACTAGTGGATGGGCGGTTGTCTTTATACACTTGTGTGTTTCCCTATGAGATTAGAGCTCTCTCAATGTTAAGGGCTCTAGGGAAAAGCTCATCATAAGAGGTAATGCACTAAATTTTCAAGTGGAAGGATAGATTTGGATCTAGATTTTCTATGATAATACACACTTTTTGTTTGTCAAGAAGTGGCCACTTGATTTTATTAGCTCTTTGTCTCCACTGTTGCAAGAAATTAGCAAAAAATTCCCCTTGGTTTTGTCTAAGAGTGTACAGTTCTTCTAGGCTTACGTCCATGTCAAGATTGAAGGAGAAGTGATCTATGAATTTTTCAACAATTTCTTGGAAGGTTGTGATGCCTGGAGGTAACTATGAAAACCAATCCATGGCAAGACCTAAACTTCATGGGAAGAGGTGCATTAAGTAAGAATCATTATTGGCCACCTCCATGCACATGACATTGAATTATTTGATGTGGTCTACAGGATTTCCCATCCTTTTTTATTTATCAAATTTGGGGATTTCAAAGCTGGGAGGGAATGGTACCATTGTGATGTTTTGATCAAATGGATATGGACATAGGTTTTGTGTATGGGGCTTCTTCGTCTTTCCCACCTAAAAATTTTACATTTCTAGTGACAAGGCCTTAAGTTGTGATGCTAGATCATCTTGCGAGTTTGGTGGAGGAACATATGGTGGGATGACAGATGAGTTGTATGGGGTGTATGGTGGTGTGAGATTCTATGAAAGTTATGGATATGTTCCTCATGCGGTTGGGTTGATGATGTTCAAGTGAGAATAATAAGAACCTTGTTGTTGTTGTTGGGCATATTGTTGAGCTAGTAAAGCTTGTTGTTGAGCTTGTTGTTGTGCTACTAAGGTAGCTTGTTGAGCTTTTTGTTGTTGTGCTACTAAGGTTTCTTGTTGAGCTTGTTGTTGTTGTTGTTGTTGGATGGCTTGTTGATAAGCCTGTTGTTGTTGTGCTGCTAAGGTTGCTTGATGAGCTTGTTGTTGCCATTGCATTGCTAAGGCTGCTTGCTATTGTTGTTGTTGTTGTTGTGCTACTAAGGCTACTTGATGTTGTTGTTTTTGTGATACTAAGGTTGCTTTTTGTTGTTGTTGTTGTTGTGCTACTAAGGTTGATTCTTGTTGTTGTTGTTGTTGTAGCTTGTTGTGCTGCTAAAGCTACTTGCTATGCTTGTTGTACAATGGCCACTTGTTATTTTTGTTGTTGTTGTTGTTATTGTGCTAAGGCTGATTGTTGAGCTTGATGTTGTTGTTGTGCTAGGGCTGCTTGTTGAGCTACTAAGGCTACTTGTTGTGCTTGTTGTAAAGCCAAAGCATGTGCTTGCAATGTAGGATCATTTGATTGTTGAGACATTTGCGATGGGTTTTGGGTGTTTATGTTTTGAGCAGGTAGTGGATTGTTGATGAGAGGTTGGGGGTTCCCTTGGTGCAACATTCCTTGCAAGATGGTGGATTGAGATGGAGGAATGTAAGTTTGAGGTCCCATTTGATTTTATATGGTGAGAGGGACTATGGGGAAAGATGATGATGCCATTAGATATCGCGATGGTAGTGGCACATTCAAACCTTGTAACTAATTGAAAGGGTTCCCTTGATCAATGAGTAGGGGGTTCCCTTGTTGTATTTGAGGTGTGATCAAGGTATTACCTTTGTTGATGGGATTTGTAACCAAGGTGTTGTTTTGATTTGGATCAATGATAGATGGGTTTGATGTGGATGGTGTATTGACTTGAGTAGCATGGGTAACCACTTGTTTCGATGTGTAAATGGGGTTGTTGGAACCACTGTCAAGGGTTGACTTTGTGTGAGAGTGCTAACTTTCCCTTGTTTTCCTACTTGAGGTACTTGGTTCACATTGCCTTGCATAACATTAGGCATACTTGTTGTATTTGTGATTATGGATGAAGATGGAACTTGTGCTCGACACGTTGAGATTGTTATGGCATCATGGAATGTAAGTTGTTTTCCAAAGGTTGGTATCCAACTTGTGTCTCGGGGAAGGTTGGTGGTTAATGGAATGGTTGTTTTGTGAATACCCAAAGTTGTGTTTATTCGTAGACATGAAGTGAGACCAAGGTTGGTTCCTAGCCTAGTTGCAAGACTAGATGTTAAGGGTTGACTTGGTACAAGGGATGGAGTTGGTTGAATCGTAGATGAGGTCAATCCTTGTGTCAATGATTGTGCAACAAAATATGGGTAAATTGGAGCCACATTTTCTAAGGCTTGATGTTCCATGATTTCTTCTCTAGTAAGTCCAAATGGGTTGTTCATGATATCTTCTACCTCATATGGCCCTGATGGAGATGATGGTTGTTGTGATGGGGTAGAATAACTCCTTGGATTGAATTCTTGAGGATTTGGATCACTGATGGTAGATAATACTTTGGTTTTCTCCATGATTCTCTTGTGTTGTGATCTTGTCTTTACCATAGATTGTGGGTCAATGATGGGAGAGGTGTGTTGATATTTGTAATGTTTGAACTCTCTAGTTGACTCAAATCTAGGTAGAAGGGATGCTCTAATTATTTTCAGAGCAATTATGATAATGGGGGGTGAAGAGATGGGTGATGTGGGAAGTGATCTTTGCAAATGTTTTGGGACAATACTTTTGACTTAAGTTTCGATGTTTTGATGTTGGGATAAAGGATGTTTATGAACTTGTAAATATTTAGGGTAGACTCGTGACCTTCAAGTTGAACTATTTCAAGGATGATAACTAACTCAACCAAATGCCTGGAAAAAGATTCATTTCTCATACAAAGTAGCTAAGTTAGGTGCTGGTTTGATAGATGTTTAAGTCCAAAAGTGTTGGTGTATTCAAAAATTTTACAAAGTTTGGTGAAGTGAAGGATGAAATTTGATGGAGGGGTGGATGAAGTGTTTGACCCAATGTTGACCTAAAGTGAACCTTTGTTTTGCAAGACCAAGGTAGTGAGAAAAATGATATACCTCTGAAGTGATGAAACCCTAAAAACTCAATGATTTTGGTAAAATAGGACTCAAATGATTTTGACAATAAAACTCAATGACTTTGGATAATGGAACTCAATGATTTTGCCAGTGTTTTTCTTGTCTCAATTTTCTTGTTTTGGGTGAGTCAATGATTTGAAAATACATCAATGTGGGGTGTTCATTTAATTTAATCTTGGATTCATGAATTTATTTTTACCACAAACATTTGTCTTGGTTATGTTTTCAAACTAAATGTTTATGTCAAAGCATCATAACTCACAATGTCCATTTTGTGAGAATCCGCGAGGTTGAAGCCATATGTAATTGCCTATGTTGTCTTTTTGGTAAATATGTGTTTTGAGATTAATATCAAGATATTTATAAATGGAATTAGGATTCAATCCTTAGGAAAAGCAATAATATCAAGGCTAACTCAAGAAGTACATATTTGAGCCAAAGTGTTTGAAATTTGGATAGTGATTAATGTTTGTTTTTGGATCATTTTGAAATCAAGAAAAGTGTTAAACTGACTCACAATCATTACAACCCTAGGATGAAAATGGCTATATTTGTTGAATCCCAGCTAGGATTTACATCTGGTTGTTGTCATTGATGGATGATTAGAAGCTTGACCACCTTGGCTCCCTCCGCATTACTCACTTCTATGGGTTAGCCAAATTTTGAGTTCTCATGAATCTCCCATGACAAACTCTTCATCTCTCTTAGAACCACAGAGTTATGTGGGATGGCTTTGGAGGTCCAACCTCCGGACATCCAAAATATTAGGCTTCTACACAAAGGTTTGTAATAAGGGCATCCAATTTAGGGGGTGCAATGATAAACTCCTTGTGAGAGGTCTCCCAACCCTTAGAACAAGGGCTTTACGCATCATAAAGATACTAGAGGAGAGCTATCATGTACCACTTCCCATTGTTTATGGTTTTCATCACAACCACAAATTTATATAGTGGTTTGGAAGAGCTTGGCTTATGCTCATTACCGCTTGGGTCGTTCCCTTGGGGTGAGTACTTTATCCCACCAAGGCAACTCTCTAAAGGTGAACAATAGTGAGTAAGTACATTCGTAGTTTGATCATCTTTGCTTGCATGAACAAAGAGAGAACACATGCTATTCCTTTTCTCACACTAGCATGCTTGTTCAATTTTAAACCCAAATTGAAAGATGTGAGTGATTTTGTAATGTGTTAGAGAATTTTATGTTTCTCAAGATCACCAAATGGTGCGAGAGAATTGCATACGCATTCACCAACAAAATTGAAAATCACAAAACATAGCAAACAGTTGTAAGTTCTAGTCCTTCAAAGCAATTATGAGTTCATTTTAAGCACCAATTAAAAGATGAAGTTTGACTTGTTCAATTTTAAGCCCAAAGTAAGATGATGATGTGAGGGTTCAGTTTTAACCAACTTTGAAAATAAATTTTAAGCCCAATTGAAAGCTAGTTGGTCCTAAGATTGTAAGTTTTAAAATCCAATGGAAATTTAGTGGTCCTAAAACATAAACCAAAGCAACATATGGTGGGTTATCATTACCCACAAGTGTCAAAATATTGTTACAATAACTACAACTAAGAAAAACTAAAAATTAAAAATTTCAATTTTTTTTTGTTTTTTCTATGTTGTAGTAAATCAAATTTTCGAAGGCCTTCGAAGCAGAATTTGGGGTTGAAACTTGTGTCGTTCCCTAAAAATTGATTGCCTAGATTTTTAGGGATTGAAGTAGTATTCTTAGAGATTTTTCTGATGGTGCAAATAGATTCAAATTTTGACCACCAAGTAGAAATTATGACCCTACCGTGCTGGGGTAAAATTTTTCCTAGTTTTTCTCCAAATCTACAAAACGAATTAGTCTAAAAAGAAAAAACAAGAAGTCAGTGACATGTTAGCATTTAGATAAACTCAAGAAATTAAAGCACATGCTGAAAAAAAATAGTCATTAAGCTTCTTACTAGAGTTGGGAATCGCTGCACACGATAGCATCGCGATTTGAACTATGGACATCGCTCTGGTGAAAATGGGTATCGCTCTACAACAAGATTAGTAAGCACGATAGCATCGTTACTTTGATGGGCATCGTTGCTAACAAATGAGTCATTGCTTGGAATTTAAAAGCATTGGCTTGGTGAGTTTGAGCATCGCCATTTTTTGTTTTGCGATATCTTCAAATTAAATACACGTCACTATATTTAAATTGGTGTTGACATATCAAATACATGTCGTTGTTTCAAACTGCCCGAGCATCGCTATATGGCAACGCTATTGAAGTAGTGTTGTTGTTTGTTATTTGAGCATCACTGGAACCTGAAAAACATCATAAAAATAGAATTCGAGCTAAAAATCGTTAAATTAACGATTGGCCTTCCTTCTAGCACCAAAATGTTGATGCGAAAATACTGGTATGGGCCGAATTACACTTAATCCATGAAGAATCAAAGCATAACGGAGCCGCCAATACTCGAATCTCAACAAGATCAATCAAACAGAATTAAAATTAAACATTTCATCAAAACCTAACATACTAAACTATGAAAGCTTTTAAAACATCTATTCTAATCCATCTAAAAATTATCTTGTTGTGGAATTGGTGTTGTGTTGATGTGGAACGATGACCCTTTCCCAATCCTATGATTAGTGAGCTTGTTTCAATCGATTCTATGGAAGAGAACTGATGAAACCATAGTGATAAGTGTATGAAAACCTAGTTTATGCTAAAAATGAACATGATGCAAGCTAAGTTACCATGATTTTATGCTACAAATGATCTAATTATGCATGCAATTAATCTAAGCTAAAATGATGCTAAAATATGAAACCAATTTATGTACAAACTAAGATGGATGCATGGAATCCATTAATGGATGCTCTAAGCTATTGTGCAATGAAAATGAACTAAAACAAGCTAAATAGTGAATAAAAGATGAGTGATTATGTGAGTAAATTCAATAGCATAAGTTTGCAATAAAAGATGGACCCATTTGTCTCCAAATAGTGATCTATTTATAGGAGAGCAAATGAGGAATGAATGGTTGAGATCAAAAAGCTTAATCAATGGTTCAAGATGAAGGGGATGAGAGGCATGGATCATGGATTCTCATCAATGGATGAGAATGCATGATGAAAGTTAATCAAAGGCTCACACTTGCCTCAAACAAACACACTTTTGACCTGCTCACACAGGTCAAAGGTAACTTGCCAAAGAGGTTGAAGGTTAACTTGCATTTGAAGCTAAGTGAGTTGATTGGAGGAGAGGGAAATATTCCTTTAGGGTGAGGAAAAAAAATTTTACAAATTAAAACAAAGTTTTATTTGTGCAAAAAAGGATAAAAGAATATTCCATGGGAATATTCCCTTTGATTAGAGGAAAATTAGTTTAATTGCTAATTAAACAAGGTTTAATTTATGCAATTAGGGAATTAGAAGAATTAAAAGACATTTATTAAATTAGATGATTTAATAAATAGGGGAGGGGGATGAAATGATATTTAATTAAATAAGATAGGGTTATTTAATTAAATAAGATGACTTAGGAGATTAAATTAAATATTTTGATTTATTTAATTTAATTAGATGAAGTGTTAGTGCGAAAAGAGATGAATTAACCCAATTTAATTAATTAGGCCAATTAGATGAAAATGATGTAATTAATTAATTAGCATGGATAATTAAATCAATTAAGTGAAAAGAGGATGGATAAACATGAAATGATGTTAATAAATCTTTTTCAAATGTATGATATCAATTAGGACATTTTTCTTTGTCTACAAGTTTTATCAATTTACGAAAAATTTTCATAAATGTTCCAATAAATACCTCCTCTTCTACATAATCTAACCTTGTGGATTCTTTCCCAATTTTTGTTTCAAACTTTATATACTTGTAACTCTTCCAATTTACCATCTTCAACATGTTTGTATCTTCATTTCTCAAAGGAATTTCAGCCATATTTATACATGTTTCAAAAATTCCTTTTATGCATTTCATTAGACCATCTACATCATAATCAAATTTATCACATAAGATGGATGCTATGAATTGACTTACCCATTTATGAGGTAAATTTTGAGAACCATCACTTTCTTCTTTTATCTTTTGAAACACCTAATAGTAAAGATCAAATTCAATATAATAACAGTCCAACAACAACTTTCAAAAATCTTGTTTTCCTTCCAATAATGTGGCCTTAACATTTGAAACATTGTTTGTCCAATATTTATATGAGGATTTGCATCACAAAACATCACATACATCTCATGTTGTGTTATTTCTAACCAATGTTTTGTATGCCATTGAAAATATTTTCGCTTGATCCTGTGTTTTAGAACATCTCTTTTATTTGATGAGGGACAAGTATAATCATGCCAAAAACTTGAGATCAAGTTCCTAACACCATCTTTAACATTATCAAAATGAGGAGCCCTATGCATTAATTCCCAATTGCCTTATGTAGTAGTAACATCCAAAACCTTTCTCCTTTTCACATATCTTGTTAGTGTCTTTCTACTTGATCCAATTTCACTTGAAAGTGAATAGATTTGATGCTTTCTTGTCATTTATGGACTTACAATAAATTTCAACATCCCTCTTCTTGAAATAATCTTATCCACTAATTGAGATTGTTTCCCAATGAAACCCAAACCTTTTTTTAACATTTTCAATAATATATTTTTCTAAGAGCCTTGTATTTTCCTCTTTTTTGTGAAATCTACACCGATCAATTGTAATTTCTCTTTTAGGTCATCACAAAGAAGAATTGTTGATAATAGTTTGGCTTGACCAAGTGTATCATGACTTTTGAAATAAGGCTCAATTATTTCCTTTGAAGTTCTTGTGAATGCTCTCTTAGTAGTAGCAGTAGGTTGTTCAATATAAAATTTCAATTTCTCTATATCTATTTCAAGTAAATGATCTATATTTCGTAAGAATTTGTTCTCTTCACCTCTTTAATTAGATTCATAGTATTGTGGATATTGATAGAAGGAAGCAATCTTGACCCTTTTCCAACATCAAAGTGTGTATGGGAATCCTCTCTAACATCATTTTTTTTGTGTTTGGGTCTCCTCCCTAACATCAACCATGTGTGATTCAACCTCTTATGCTCCAATAACTAAATTAGGTTGGACCTCTACTCTAGTTTCCATATGTTTAGCCACTACACATATCATACAAAAAATAAGATTTTAGAATATAAAAAAATTAGAGAATTAAACTATGGATAAAGTTAGTTTATTGTGGACTATTTATGCAAATTAACAATCAAAAAATTATATGAGTATCATCTAATGGAAATCTTAAATACTTTCTCATTAACAACTACTTGGAGCTAATTTTTCACATGATTACAATGTGAGCTTGATCCTTCATATAGACAAGATAA
Organism: Sequoia sempervirens; assembly: GCA_007258455.2. Lineage (NCBI taxonomy): Eukaryota > Viridiplantae > Streptophyta > Pinopsida > Cupressales > Cupressaceae > Sequoia > Sequoia sempervirens. The sequence continues at coordinate 16,015 of VDFB02036737.1, forward strand.
ATTAGATTCCTTAAAAATACTCAAACCAGATTGGTCAATTAATGTGGACACCTCCATTTATCTAACAAAGTTCCTAAAAAGTGATTAATTTAAAATAATGGAACATGGTTAAAGCAACCAACAAACCAGCAAGAGGTGACAAAACCAAGAAGAAAAAACCAAAGAAAGTATATACCAAGAATCCTTCAAAAAAAAATATAAATGAGTAATCACCTCCTATATTTTACCACTCAAGCATTAAATATTGAAGAAGAATAGGATGCATCAGAATATTGCATGCTTATATTCTAATTTGTGGCCATAAAAATGATCTAGACTAAATATGCATCCATAGATCAAAATTGAGATTATGAATGACTAGACATGGAAATCAAATCTAGACTCAAGGATGAGTTTAATGGGGCCAAGTTAGGATATTTAGTTATTTTCTAACTTGCATGAAAATCATACCATCTTACATAAAAGGATGCATAAAATATTGTTGTAGGATGAAAATGTACAAGAAAGGAATGTGTGTTCAATTTTAACCATTACATTTAGGTACAATAATTGTTGTCTTTGGTTAAATGGATGAAGTGGTTTGGTAAGATTGGGTTGAATTTTAAGGATCACAAGACAATAGAGATATAGAGAGGTAATTTTTGGCAAAACAAGAACACACAACTAAGAGGGGGGGTGAATCAATAGTGACAGAAACTTAAACTTTTCTTACTTATCTTAACTTAATCTCAGATCTGATGAATAAGAAATTAACCATAAGTAATTAACACATCAGAGAGACAGACAACACCAATATTTTTGTGTGGAAATCTTGTTAGGGGAAAAACCATGGTGGATGTTAGTCCACAAGATTATACCCTATTAAAAGTATAATGAGAAATAATAAGGGGAATGCGCATGCATTCAGGCACACTGCCTAGAGCTCACTGCTCAAATACAAAAGAGGACTCACTATCCAACAATATAGAAATATGGATTAGATCCATAGAGTATGAACTGAAAGAAAATAGCTTCTGCACAAGCTTGATTACATTTCCAATTAAGCTCAGAAAACTTTCTTCACACTTCACTCAAAATTCTTCACTCTCTGCTCTGCAATTGAATGATAGAAACATTATTCACTCATTTACACTTTCTCTGGCATACATTCACACTTATGCACACACTAACTTTTCTCATCCAATTTCTCTTATATATCCGCAACAAGAGATTTCATCACAACTTAGTCAGCCAGGAAAATAAAACATATTTTCAATGTCGGCTCAAATTACAAATAAATTTCTAGTGAAAATCCAACAAGGTCAGCCACAACATAGTGGAGACCCAAATTAACATCTCCAACACAAAATTACTTTAATTAATTACACCACGAAGATCCACAACACGCTATCACCAACATGTCAACCAGGAGCATGAAAAACCTAACATGCGCAAGAAAAGATCTTCAACAATGAGCTCTTTGAGTAATGTGGACATACCACAAAGATAGAGAATGATCTAGAGACATTAGAGAACTCCAAGAACAACAAAGAAGCATCCACAACTGAGATTACCATAATTATACAATCTTCATTCAGGAACACTAACAGAGACCACAGAAACACTTTCAAACCATGCAACACACTCAAAACTTCACGCGGACCTCTAAAACTTTCGGTGGATGATCTAGAAACATTCAGCAATAAACCCTTTAATCCACACCATCTAATCTTTAACATACAAAACAAGATGCCTTCATGACTTGCACAGTTCCACTAGGAACCTAGAACACTTCCTTTTACAATTTTGTCAATATCCTCGACATATACAACAACTGATATATCGAATGCTAATAGTGTTGACATCAATAACAACCACATATCAGCAACCATTTCCACAACATTCAACAATCATGACCTAAATTTGATGGTCATATGACCTTATTTAGGTATTTTTCAGGCATAAAATATAATCAAAATTTTAGGTATTCTTAGGGTGTCCTAGAATTAACTAATGTGTATAAACATTAATATTCTTACAAAAGTCTTAAAAGGTATTGAGCTATGTATAAGGTCCATTTTGAAGGGAGTCACCCCTAATTCATTTAGATATCACATTAGACATCATCACATCACACAAAAAAATATCTCTTAGAATTGAAGGTAGGAAAACATATTCACACATTTGTCTCTAAAATAATAGAAATTAAACCCTAAAACACTAACTTCCTATTTGGTGTTGAGAGATGAACAAAATTAAGAAACTATGTGTTTTTTATTTAAATATGAATATTAATTATTTAGATTACAAAGTAAGCATTCTTAACCTAACCTAAACTAACTAAAAAAAGGGTTGGGACTAATGACACAATATAGAAATAAAATTAGGAAGTGAGAAGAAGAAAAAAGGAAAAAACTTATATGTACCTAGAAATTGGAAAGTGATGACATGAAAATATTTAGATATTCTACAAAGAGGTCTATGCAAATTTTTAAGGTTTTATTAAATGGATGGGGACAGTTGTGCTAGTGGGCATATATGTCTTGCTAGTTGTATAGGGGACACATATGTCCCAAGGAAAAGTTTAGCATAGTGGTAGAATTGTTTAAATTGAAACAAATGACTAGTGAAGTGTTGTGGAGTGTAAAAAGGCTTGTCACTTGGTCTTTCACACAATAGAGATAGAGAAAAAGGAAATAAAGTGGTTATTGTAAAAAAATTAATACTAGGATAGTGAATAGAAAATAGATAAATTAGAACATCTACACTTATAGGAAAATAAAATTAAAAATTGATTTGAGTTGATAAATGTTGAGGGAAGTTTCCATGAAATTTTGGAGGTAAACTCCACAAAGTTGGACCTACTAGTCAGGGGGAACTAACTCTAGTAGTAACTTACCATAGGTTACATGGCCTTGGACATAACATGGTAGGAATAATTAAAACTTTCATGGAAGGTTTGGTAAGTCTTGTAATCCATTTTCCCCTTGTTACTTCTTTTGAATCTACAAAAAATCACTTGCAAAATGAAGTTTTGAAGGGGATGTTACCTTGGTCAATCCCTCTATAAGTAATTTCAATAAAATTGATGTATTAGTAATAGTAAAAGGATGCATCCAAACCTAGGAAAGGGTTAAAAGTGGAAATAATTATGGACAAGACAAAACCTTTGGGATAAAAGGCTAACCTCTAGACCTAGTGTGTACAAAAAAGGTGATGGACAAGGAGTGGAAAATCATGATCAAAAGGATAATGAAATGGTTTTGAAGGATATAGGATGGTAAGTTGGGATAATAGCTAGGGTGTATGTAGATTGGGAATGAAAATGGAGGTTGTAATGGTTTACTATGTCAAGGAAGATGGATTTATTTATATTTTTTATAAGGTTTTTAGGGTAGGTGAACATTAGATTCATGAAAATGGATCTGCATGATTATGAGAAGTGGAGGAAGAGGGATCTATTTATATGTTTTCTAAAGGTTTTAGGGTAGGTGAAAATTGAATTTATGATAGGTGGATCATAAATGAGACACATATTAATTTTGGTGGCTAAAATTCATCAAAATTATCCCCTTTAGTCAAGGAATATGAGAAGATATGGGGATGTACACTAGGGTGTAACTAATACTTAATGCTGGGAGGTTTTGTTCTATAAGGAGGTCTAAGGAGATAAAGTTAACATGGATAAAGGTGATTATGCATCTTTTTTATTATTAGGAAGGGATTTATAAGGGTACATACAACTCAAATATAAGATGAACAAGGATAAGCATGACTCTATAGGGATAAAACAAGGCAAAATAAGGCTATAAAGCATACAGAGTGGACATCTAAAATGAGTGTAAAACATAGTAAAAGAAGTTGTGAGAAAAATTGATCTTATTCAGATCTAGAATATGATTTAATTGCAAAAAATTCATAATTTATAATATAAAATATACATACCTTCTTTTTTAGAATAATATTTTTGCATCCTTTCTTCATGCAATTTTTGTTTCCTTTCTTTTGAATGATATCGTGCAACCTTATTTTTCTATGTCCTTGGATTTCCCATCTTCTTCTTTAAAAAATATGATCTTGATAATTTTTTGCCAATCCCACATTCCAAATTTGTAAAACACTTGCAAAAAAATTACCTTTTGAACACACCTTGCGAATTTTCCTTTTTTTTTATATTAAAATCACAAAAATTGACCTTGTATATATACATGTAATTCAAATAGACATGTTTTTGGAACATTAGCTAAATTGGCCTTCGATCAAAGCTTGACTACTAAAATTAAATAAACATTATTTTATTAAATGACCTTTGATCAAAGGCACTTTAATAATATTTTTTTGCTTGGTCAATAAGCCCTTCATTTGAAGGTACCTTCGAACAAAGGTAAAATATTTGATCAAAGGACCTCGAAATGAAGGGGCTTAGCTAGATAGTTTTGGTTTCTGCTTCAAAATTTCCTTAGAAAATAAATTTTTAAACCTCAAGTTGGACTTTCAGATGTGGTTAACTTGACACGATAATTTGCAAGATCATTTTCCTCAAAACGAGCTTTCCAACAAGTATAGTTTTGATATGTTTTCATTTTATTATTGTATTCAATTTTCAATTTTTACTAAGCATAGGTTTTTCACTAAACATAAAGTTCTTCATTCTACACAAGTGGAAAAATAGTGAACCATTATAAAAAGCTCAAAAAATACCTTTGCACTAGGTATTGATGTCCTTGTTTCACCAAAAAATTAAATTGAATGTCAATATTGTTGCCACCAATTTTTATCATCCTTACAAAAAAAGTGTCCTACCTTCTAAGTGAAGAAAAATATGTTCTTCGTCACCTTTTTTGTATGGTTTGTAACATATGTTGAACATCATTGGGGTTTCCTAACCTCTTTCCCAACTAACAATCTTAATGGTTCAACTTAAATTTTACATGACGCAAGAGGGTACTCCCCTTTTCCAAACAAGCATTCACGAAACACAAAATCATAGGAATTTCTCTACCTACTTCAATCATTTAAAGAAATTTAATTACAAGAAAACTTCAATTTTATTCATTTAATTGCAAATTACAACAAATGGTCTTTCATGGCTGCACACTTCTCAGATAGCCAATCTGCCTTTTCCTCTATTCTGGAACAAAAACTTCCCACTAACTTGTCTTCACACATGCATTCACCAATTCATGCAATACACTCTGTAACAACCTCATACTTATCTGCCAGTTATGTGCTCTTTGATCAAATTACAAACATTAATTTTTTTTTCACCTTATACTCACCTGTGGCTTTCATTACTCATTCTGACTGACAACTTCCTTTACACAACCCCCTCCTATTCTTTAACTCCATTGTGACTACTTGGTCTCCTATCTTTTCTTAGTAATCTGCTATTTAAAATGTTATTTAATTTCCCAACTTCAACCACAACCTTTTCTTCTATACTCAGCATTGTTTTTTTATTGCCATTTAATTATACTGCCACAAAACATGGCTAGATCTGCAATAATGTTCTCCCCATTTTAATATGTTGCATCCTCTTTCACAAATTTGTACATGTCTATGTCTTATGATTGCATTTATTATTAACTTCTTGTAAACATTGATCATTATCTCTCCTCTTTCTTCCCTCTATCACCCTCTACCAGGCACCAACTTCCATTCCAATTGATTTACCTTATCTATGCAATTTCCTTTACAAATTTAATTTTGAAATGTCATTTTGGAATAGCACTTGCTCCCTTCAAGCTCCTACATCATTGTTCTTCCCTCTATTCGTAGCCCCCTATGACTTCTTCCCCAACCTCTGCACAATCCCCCTTACACAATCTTCAAAAACCCTCCATATTTCACTTCTTATGTGTCTTGTCTCCTTCTTGGGTAGCATCATTCTTCCTTGCCATTTGTAATTTATTATTTTATTACTGTGCAAGTTATCTTTTAGTATGCAACCTCCTCTTGTTATTTTTTTTTCCCAACTTAATGGGCTTGACCCCTACCATTTTATTGCATACACAATTTGTTTCTCTTAAGTAGCACACCTATTCATTTCCTTGATGGCTTTGTCTTTTCCTCTTCTCATACCTATTTGAGCCTCTCTCTATGTATGAACCTTTTCTTGCATACCACTTCCTTTCATGAATTGATATTTGCTTCAGTATGTCACAACTTCCCTTAATTTCTTTAATACAAACTTCATTATCCACATACCATACTCTTTTTATCATAAGAGTTGTGGAATATTTGTTTTGATTCATCATATGAAAAATCCAGTTGCAAGTATAACTCTAAATAAACATTAGGATGAGAATGCATTTAATTATCTCAAACCTTTCACAACTTTTAGAATGAATCAAATTGGCTTTGCCATAAAGGAATTTGAATTTAAAAAGTTCTTTTAGGTTACATCAATGTTGTTAAAGACCACTAAAACTAAATTGTGCAAAAAGAGATGACAAACCAAGACAAACCAAAATTGTGGGAAAAAAAACTAACTATTTTTTTGGTTGGTGTTGATCACCTGTCTGCCTGGGTGCTCCTGCACCAATATATGTGTCAGTCTTTTTGAAAGTTTTGTGTAAGTGTCCTATTGTTGAAATATGTTTGTAATTGCCTAAGTATACTCAACGTGAAAAGAAAGGACAATAAACACTTTGGGAAAAGTTTCAAGTAGTTTTGAAACCTTTGTCAGTTCCCAACAGGGTTTTCAAAACTTAATTCTTTCCACGGTTGATTTTCAGAGTAAAGTGGAATATCTTTCCTAGGAAGCCACTTTTTGGGGAGAATTCATTAAAGGGGACTTTGACATGACAATATAAGGGTTATTTCGGAATAGGCAATGATAAATACAGTTTCATAACTTGGGCAGACTCCAAAGGTATTTGAATAACCATACCCAAAATCTAAGATTCATACATTTGAGCTAATGTGTGCTATTATTTCATAAATATGTTCACAGAAAAGAAAAATACTACTGAATATGAACATATTATGAAAAATAATAACATTCAAAGTGCATAAAGAAATCTATTGCAGATGTAAAATAAGAGCACACATTGTAGAAGAACATAAACATGAAGAAAAAGTAGAAAGATTTCAAAAACATCCACATTACACAATGTAGTTCTGAAAGCCAAAAAAGATATATATGTATATATATCTATCATTTATGTTTTGCATTACATCACAAAAAGAGGATTTTTTCATCACAAGGGGTTTTAAGTGCAGAGAGTAAAGATGAGGATCCTAATGGCCTCAATTACTTCTTGCAAATGTCAATATGTATAGGAGAAAAGAGATTCTCATTGAATTCAACAAAGTGGGCATAGGTCTCCATATTATTACATTTGAGCCCTACACGAAGTAAGGCAACTATTTGCTTGGCTTGTTCATTTCCCAACGTAGTCATAATGCAAATTGCATTGCCAACTAGACCCACACGAGGATGCACAAATAGGCCTCTTATCCTTACCAGACGCTCATTGGCACATATTTCCCATTCAAAGCTCCCAAAGGTGCACATGATGTTATAAAGAAAGTGTTCCAACATGCCAAAATTATGAGCGTGCACCTAAGACAAAAAGTTCTCATTGATAATCTTCTAGATAACTCCCTCTTCCACATCATTGTGAATGGGGAAGATATCCCAAAGCTGGTTTGCAACCATTCTTCACACAACACTACACTCGACACCCTCAATAGTGAGGAAATCATTCCTAGCCTCAAAAGTTGCATTATTGGAAGAACTCAACATACATGAAACTGAAATTAGCATTATGCAAAATGAAGGATGATGTAGCTAATTTATAGAATGGCAAGAGAAAACTAGTGGAGTACACTTGAAGGAAATTAATGTTGGAAGTACATTCAAATTGCCTCAAACTCAATTAATTCTGCAAGGTGATGTGATAGAAATTTAGTAAGTTGGATTAAGGCATCGATGAAATCCTCTACATTTAACGAAATTACATGGAATCAATCTTAGGTGGAATTCCAATAGTCACCAGAAGTGAGAAGTGGTGGATGTTTCGCACATGAGTATATGCCATGAGGCCTACTTACAACAAGCGTCGATTCACTCCATCATATCAATCAAAAATAGTGTTGAAATCATAACCAACCTTAAAAATAGTCATTAATGGCTATATTGTCTTAATCTGAAAGAAACTGATTGGTTCTTGACTAGCTGCTTATTCAGCTAAATGGCGGTTATTATTCAAGAATCATTTTTTCAAGAAATCATGATTGCTATGATGTAAGGTTTTAAATATCCCTCAATCAGATATTGCAAGAGTCCAAAATTTTGATCCCCTTTGCACTGTGATTTATGAGTGAGAATCGGTCTTAATTGAAGGATTAAATTTTACAGTTTTCATTATCTTGTTCTAAATGTTTATTTTTTGTGTGCAATGAACTATGAATGAAATATTAATGTTTATGAATAAGTTTGCGAAATTAGATAATCATTTAAATAGTCCTTCCCTGTGAGGATGTGTTTTTTTGTCATGTCTTATTCATTTATTTGTAGCAAATGTTAAGATTGCAGTGAGTCGAGTTAGCAAGCTTTGATAATCTGGTCTGTGAGCTATGATATTGAATGTTTGCTAGTTTATTGTCTAGCATTAGTTAGTAGTTTCCAATCACTTTTATCGCATCTATTTTCATGACTATGGATAGAAGTTAGTTTTCCTTTTCTACTTTTTAATTCAAAGCATACCCCCAATTCTTAAAATTCAAAAAATCAGTTATATCAGAAGAGGGAGTTGTACCTCAACTAAAATTTAGAGGAAGATCACCAATGCAATGGTAATATCTCCAACTATTGTTGATAGATTAGTCCTCTTTTTTGGGAAAATGGAGTCAATGTGTATTAGTTTCTAAAGGAAAAATCTATCAACCAACAAATTTTTGGTGACTCTATTGGGAAAACGAATAAGAATTTTGATAGTTTCTTTATCATGATTAAATGGTGTTACGACCTGATAATATTTTTCCTATCTTGCAACCATATTTAGATTGGGTTATGGTTGAGCAAGAAGACATCATCTCACAGTTGAAAACTCTTGTATAGATGTACCAAAGGAGCACAATAGATTACATGAGAGCTAGTTTTGTGCTCAAAGAGGAAGAGGAATGAGCACAATACCCGCCTAGGCCAGTGGTTAAGAGGTTTCCAAGAATTGAAATTGTGCACTATCTAAATCCTCCACCTCGACATAATCAAAAATCAAAACCCGCCACCAGCCCAAAGAGCACCACCACATAATTAATTTGATTAGAAAATTTATCTTCCTAGAAAGGGATTGGCGACTCTGTAAAACATTTTTTTTGGTTCTTTTGTTTCATAGTTTTTTCTGATGGCTTCCACTTCCTCACAATCGTGGAGAGTTTGTTTGATGCAGGGGCATATCAATTTTGATTTTCCAATTTTGGTTTTCTTTTTCATTTCTATTTTATTTTTTTCCATATTTCACTAGTGATAGGTGGCAAGCTCTATGTGGTATCAAGAAATTTGTTCTTCCTACCTCGTTGGAGCCCAAATGGGATGGCAGTTGCAATGAATAAGGGAGATAGGTTGAGTAATTCACATAGTTTTTATGGTTGTTGAAACTATCCAAAAACAAGTTTATTTTCTTTTTAGAGTTGATTGCCTAAGAAAAAGAATGGGGTACATGGTTTCTTGACAGAAGTTGATTTGTGGAAGTATGCTACCAGTAAAGAGAGGGGAGGTTGAGTGCATGCGCTAATTCAAAATTTAGAAAGGGATGATTAACTCTAGCAAGACAACATAGAGAATGGTTGAGGAGAAGGCAATGTAAGTCACCATAGAGAAGCCTCAAAGATTCTACCAAAAAAAGGAGATAGAGATCAAGCTAAGCTGAAATGAAATTAAAGGTAGATTGGACTATGGCTTGTGGTTGGGGTTGAGAAAATAGTATATAGACTCATTCAGAACCTTTCACTTAGACCTTGCACCAATTGAGATATATATTTGAAGCTATGTTTTCTTGCATTGAGGAAAGGAATAGCTTTGGATAATACAATAAAATTTGTCTTTCCCTCTCGATGGCTAAAGCTATGATTCTTGTTTCTTTAATCGATAAATGAAATTGCTAACCCTCTTCATGGTTGAAGCTATGATTCTTATTTCTTTAATTGATGAATGAAATTGCTAATATTTTTGTTGCTTCACCTAGTAGTGGTCTGAAATTAAACATTTTCCATTATAGTATTTAAATGTTTTCCATTATATTTTGGTATCAAAGCCATGAGATTTTGGGAGTTTGGGAAGTGGACAAAATTCCACCAAGAAGAATGAGATGAGGAGGTACTCGAGGTGGTGGTCAAAGAGGCCATGAAGAAGGAATTTTGGAGATGTTGCAAAATATGATAGCAAGAATAGATGCAATAGAACATGCACAATATAGGGGAGTAATTGTTGATGATGTCAGTGAAATGAGGAAGAAGAGCAACCACAAGTTGATGAAGCTCAAGAAGAACTAGGAGTGGAAGAAAAATTGATTAGAGCCATTATGAACGTGGGATCCAAACCAATAATTGAGGTTCTTGTGTATTCTAGAAGCTTGAATGGGGAAGAGCTTATTGACTGGATCAATGATCTAGAAAAATAATTTAAATATGGAGTTATAGAAGAAAGAAAGGTTAAGTTTTCCTATACAAGACTTAAAGGCCACACTACAATGTGGTGGGATTTTCTGCTATCAGAAAGACAAAAGAAAAACAAAGAAAAGATCACCTCTTGGGAGTGAATGGTTTCCAAATTAAAGACAAAGTTCCTTCCAGCATATTATCAAACCAATATTTTCAAAATATTACAGAATCTCAAGCAAAAGGATATGTTAGTCAAATAATATACGGAGGAATTATACAAATTGGTGATTTGGTTAGGCCATAGTGAAGAGGATATGGAAAAGGTGGCAAGGTAGCTAAATGTATTGAAATATAGTTTGCAGGATGAGTTAAGTCTAGTGTCTCTGAGAACTCTTGAGGAAGCCTATCAGTTTTCCATTAAGGTAAAAGAGATGCTTGTGAGGAAGCAAAATCAGCAAAGAAGAAATAGATGAAGAGGCTTTAGAGGAAGAGGACCACAAGGGGACAAAAAACTCATCAATATGAAGGGGCTAGTAGTTCTAGTGGACCAGCTAATCAAGAAAGAGGAGGCTATGAGAATAAAGGAGGAAGATGGTAGAGGTGGTTATCAAGGAAGAGGAAGAGGCTTTTCTAGTAAATTCTTTAAATGCAATCAATATCCTGGTCATAAGAGTTAGGAGTGTCTGAAGATCGCAAGAGAAAGTCACCCAGGTCAGAAAGGAACACTCAAATCATGCCAGAAAAGAAAGAAAGCATGGGATCACCTTCTCATCACACTGAAGAACCTAAGAATAGAGAGTCCTTTTTGTTCAAAAGAGTGTTATTGAAGCCATCGAAGGAGAGTAGAGAACCAAAAAGAAGAAGAGCCTTATTCAAGAAAAAGTGCAAGGAAAAAGGTAAGTACTGCAAGTGAATTATTGACAGTGGTAGTACAGAAAACTTAGCGGTTGTGGAAATGGTGGATAAGTTGGGTCTTAAGAGAACTAATCATCCTATACCTTATAAAGTTTATTGGATTTAGAAATTTCATCAATTGTTGGTTGATGAACAAGCATTAATAAAATTTCAAATTGGCAATTATAATGATAGTGTGATTTGTGATATCATTCCCATGGATGTGTGCCATGTATTGCTTGGTAGGCCTTGGGAATTTGATCGGAAATTTGTACATGATGGGAGGAGTAACACCTATACCTTTGAGAAGGATGGAATTAAGAATACTTTGTTGCCTATGCTTGAGCAAGAAGAGGATAGCAATAGTAGTAGCAATAGCAAGATAATGTTGGTGAGTGGAAAAGAGTTATTGCATATCATGAAGAAGGAAGAAAGGGGAATTTCTTTGGTGCTCAAACCCAAGGAGTTTCTTACCTCTACACAATTAGAAGAGTTGACTAAGGAGGTACAAGATATCTTGGAGGAACATAAGGATATTGTTCTAGTTGATTTTCCTAATGAGTTACCTCCTATGCATAGTATTAGTCATCACATGGATTTGATTCCAAGGGCTAGCCTTCCAAACAAGGTTGCATACATATTGAATCCCCAATAGAATGATGAGATTAGAAGGAAAGTTGAGGAATTACTTTAGAAAGGGTTGATAAGAGAGAGTCTTAGTCCTTATGTAGTTCCTACAATATTTGTGCCTAAGAAGGGAAATGAATGGAGAATGTGTACAAACTTGAGGGCCATTAATAAGAGAACTATCAGATACAAGTTTCTAATTCCCAAAATAGATGATTTGATGGATTTCCTAGGTGGTTATTAGTATTTTTTGAAGATAGATATGAAAATTTGTCATCATCAGATTCGGATCAGACCTAGAGATGAGTGGAAGACAACATTTAAAACTAATGATGGACTGTAGAAATGGTTGGTTATGCCCTTTGGGCTCATGAATGCACCTAGTACTTCTATGAGGCTCATGAACAAAGTCTTAAAACATTTTATATGGAAGTTTTTTATTATGTATCTTGATGACATCATGGTTTTTACCAAGTTTAAAGAAGAGCATCTACAACATTTAAGGATGTTGATGACAAGGTTGCATGAAGAGAAGTTGTAGATTAATACGAAGTGTGTGTTTATGCAAATAAAATTGACGTATTTGGGTTTTGTGGTATCCAGTGAAGGGTTGAAAATGGGCAAGGAAAAGGTCCAAGCTATTGTTGATTGGCCAACACCAAGGAGTGCAAAGGTAAGGAGTTTCCATGGGCTTGCTAGCTTTTACATGAAGTTTATTAGAAATTTCAGTCATGTAGTTGCTCCTATACTTGAAACCATTAAGGGGTCTAAAAAGGAGTTTATATGGACTCCAGAAGCTGAAAAGAGTTTAAAATTTCTTAAACATAAAGTAACCAAGCAACCTATAGTTGCATTGCCTGATTTCAATAAAGTATTTTAAGTTGAATGAGATGCCAGTGGCTTAGAAATAGGGGTTGTTATTAGCCAAGAAGGTAAACCAGTGGCTTGTTTTAGTGAGAAAATGAATGATTCCAAGAAGAAATATTTTGTCTATGATCTTAAATTATATGCATTGGTTCAATCATTGAAGAAATTGAGGCATTACTTACTTTCTAAGGAGTTTTTTGTTTACACTAACAACGATGCATTACAGTTCATTAATAGTCAGCATAAATTAAATCGGAGGCATGCAAAGTGGGTAGAGTATCTTCAAAGATATAATTTTGTGTTGAAGCATAAGAGTGGGAAAACAAATAAGGTTGTTGATGTATTAAGTAGAAGAAGTTTATTGTTGCATGAAATTCGGGCTAACACTGTTGGTTTTGATAGTTTGAAGGAGTTAAATGTAGATGATCCAAATTTCAAAGATGCGTATGAAGCTTGTAGTAGTCCAATTAGCAAAGATAGGGGTCCTTGGATTGATTATATGCTACAAAAAGGCTTGCTATTCAGAGGAATTCAATTGTGCATACCTAGGGGATTAATGATGGAGAATCTCTTGAAAGAGAAGCATAATGGTAGTCTAGGAGGACACTTTGGACAAGATAAAACTTATTTGTAGTTGATTACACACTTTTACTCACCATGAATGAGGGATGATGTCAAGAATTATGTGGATATATGTAGAGTATGTCAACATGCAAAGGGATGAAGTCAGAATACAGGGTTGTATCAACCATTTCCAGTTCCATCTTGACCATGGGATTGTATAAGTATGGATTTTGTTATGGTTTTGCCTAGGAATCAAAGGGGAAATGATTCTATATTTGTAGTGATGGATAGGTTCTCTAAAATGGTGCATTTTATCCCATGAAAAAAGGCTAGTGATGCAACCGATATTGCTAATTTATTTTTCAAAGGTGTAATAACCCATTCAAAATTATTACTTAATTAATATTATTGCATATGACACATGAATATACTTCAAATTAAAAATACATAACTAGTGTATCGAGTCAATCATAGATACACATGTCCATTTTAAAAAATGAGTTAAATATTCTTATATTTACTCTAAAAGTCAAATTACAATATCAAGCTGACTTTACCTATACACAAAACTTCATTACATTGTATTTTCACACTTAAGTACAAGAATGAATTACATCAAGTTACATTTTAGACAATATTAGTCTAGTGAACAACTATGGTTCTTGATGCTCACCTTCACTGGTGGATGAGAACATGGTTGAAGCGCTTTACCACCCAACCATGAAGCTTACGCTTCCTCATTATTCTTTCGACTTGAAGAATGGCCGACCCTGCACAGAAAGTTTAGCAAGAGAAAAACCTACAAGGTGGGATTTGGTGCATGCCCAAACATCAACATGCAATTTCTATCTACCAGTTTAGAAAATAAAGTGGAAGATCTATGCTAGGAATGGTAGAGAGTGAAATCACAGAGTTCATTCATACATACATAATGAACAATATTGCTTGGCCAAGCATAAAAGTGTGTTGCAACAACATCAAACAATAGGTTCTAGTAAATCAAACCTAGACTCTTTGAACTCCATTTCGACACCCGTCCTGGAAGGTAACTTTCTAATATAATAGTTATCTACCTTCTAGCAGCAACTACCCATAGGTGCTCTAGTCAACTAAGGTATCACTATTCTATTCAAGTATTTAAATTATTCTTTCACAAATATCTTCAAAAGAAGAAACATAATACAATTTTATACTCTAAACAGAAACCAGATTCTATGTTTCACAAAGTATTTCAACAATCAATCATATCATTCTTATGACTATTTTCTACTTAACATCTTAAGCATTTTCCTTTTTAAAAATGTAATAAAAACAAAAGAAGGTATGTCACAAGTATGTGTATGCACATAGATGAAGTCTATGTGCATACACATATATGTGCCTCCTAATGTTAAAGTTTGTGCATACATTCTGAAATAAGCATTATTTATATTGCAATCTTTAAACATTATTCTAATTGACGTTTCTTTGTCAAAATAAGGAAAACAAAACAATTATATGCTAACATTTCCACACATATTGTTATAGTGTTCTCACTACTGTGTTCATCTAACATTGTTGTTCACATAAGATCATTCATTGTTTGAACAGAATAAATACCATTTCCTATTAAACAGTTATGAAACTAGTTGTTCACATATGAACATTCACTATTTAAGCAAAACAAATATTGTTTACTACTAAACAGTTGTATAGCTAGTTGTTTTCATATGTGCATTCATTGTTTGAATAGAAGAAATGTTGTTTCCTACTAAACAGTTAAGAAGCAAGCTGTTCACATATGTACATTCATTGTTTGAAAAAAACATGCACCATTTCCTACTAAACAGTTATAAAACATGTTGTTTTTCAATGATAAGAATAACTTTTTAACAAAAAATGTAGTTTTTAAAAGAATAATCATTGTTTACATCAACATACATTGTTTTCAAACTAAACAATTATATTTAAGACAAATATTGTCATTTACTCTATTACCTGCCCTCAAGTTTTTTACATGCTAAATGATCACCTTACAAGTAATGTTCATCGCTTTTAATACGTAACCAGGTTTCAAATTGTGTTCAAAATAAATAATCCAAATAGCCCAACTTCATACATAAGGAAAAAAATTCTATTACCCAGATCTTTAACTCTTTCATCTTTGGGAAATTCGATGAGCAATTTAAATATTACAAGAAAATAGAGCTCAACATGTTTGTTAGGGAAATTCTTGAGCAAAAATATTTCAGTTAAGAATGCATGGAATTGTCTGGATCAATCTACATTTTTTTTCTATCCTGAAAACCAACAACAAAGGTTGCTCTAGATTCGACCAAATCACAATGGTCGAGTACATTTTCTCATCATAAAAATTATATTTGTAATTTTCCCTTATGGGCTTACTGGCTTATCCTATAAATGCAACCATGTACAACATGCAGACTAATGTCTATTTCATTATGACATTAAGTAAAATAGCCATGTCCATAATCTAGATCAACCTAAGCAAGGCTTGGTGAATCTCAAGCTCA
>VDFB02036737.1:32166-159181 GCA_007258455.2 Sequoia sempervirens
TTGTATTGGTTTGTGGTTTTAGTCTTTGAATGTTCCTATTTAGGGATATGTGATTGAGTCTTTTGATAACTATAAGTTCTTTTCCATATTCTAGTTTATATATTAATCGATGGGTATATACATAGAATGTATGTATGTACATGTCTCTAATAACTCAAACATTATATATATATATGTGTGTGTGTGTGTGTGTGTGTGTGTGTCTTGCTTGTGTTATGTTTTAAAGTGCTTTGAAATGAACTTTAGTGCATTATAATGCGCTACCATATATAGTGAATGGCTAAAGCTAAATGATGCACACACATATAACACATGGAGGAATAAGTCAAAAGGAATTTTGAACAACGCATAAATTATAAGCAAATGATTATTCATATGTTGTAGACTTGGTCAAAAACCTGTGCATAGAATAAGGCGCACAAATATGAATGGTGGTACCATATTTTATAGAGATTGGGAACTGAAAGAAGTCTATTTTTTGCACCATAATCCAACTCACAACATTCTGATAAACATGAGACTTAGTCTCAACCATGAGCTAGGTGAGGTAGATGACTTATATTGTGATAAGGAAACTTGTAGGTTGCATTATCTGAGTTTAAATAATTGTTGTCACCAAGATATGAGTGACTCATTCTTAACAAAGAAGTTGGACTATGTATGTGTTTGCAAGCTAGTGTTTTGATCAACCACCTCTTACCTCTTGAGCCTAGTCAATGCATTTAGAATAGGAAGGTAGAAGATTTGGCAGCATTAAGATGCTCAAATTTTAGTATATATAGAGGTATCATCTCTACCTTTGTTACAATTATTCATTTTGATTTCTTTATCTGTCATTCTGTTGTAGTTTTCTGTGCAAGTATAATTTTGAGAGTTTTTGGTGAGAAAGTAAGTTGTTTGTGAATTTGCAAATTGTTGAGAGTTCTTTGAGAAGAGGCTAGAATTTGAAGATAGGTTGAGCTTAGGAGTAAAAAGCATGTTTGTGGAGAACGAGTTTGGAAAGCAATAATATCAGTTGGAACTATAATTTCCATGCATGTTGATTTCTATTTCTCTAACATGTTTACTTTGAAATGTTATTTAAATGTCGTAGTTTGTGGAAAGATGATTGTGAATGCATGATAAGCTTGCTTTTATGAAATTGGTTTATTTCCTTATTTGGGATAATCTTGTGTGATTCTTGAATTAGTGAAACCCTTTTATTTGGGAATAATTATTTATACTATATTGGAAATTGCTTGGTTTTAATGCTACTAGAACTATACTTAGTTCATTAAGACTATATGGATGTTGCATGAAAAGTGAAATGTGGAATATGTTGCTATCTTATGGTACTTTAATGAAAATGTCATTTTGAACATAGGTGGTTAGCTTGGTTATTCTTGGGGTTAGATAATCCATGGGAAAGGGAGTAACCTAGTTGGTCACTTAGTATGTGTGTATGTATGGTTAGCTTGGTTATACCCAGGGTTATAATAATCCATGGGAAAGGGTGTAACCTAGATAATCAACTTGTTATAACTTGGTTATACATGGGGTTAGAATAATCCATGGGAAAGGGAGTAACCTAGCTAGTCAGTCTATTAAGACTTGGTTATTCCTAGAGTTAAGGATAATCCATGGAAAAGGGAGTAACCTTGTTGGATAGTTTGTTATGTCATCACCTTAGATTGAATGTGTGTTATGTTTACGGTCAATACCAAATCGAGCTAAAGGGTGGGTGGAAAGATGACTTGCACACGAAGTACTGGGTGTTGAATTCTTTGGCCAAAGTAGTGTAAGTAACCACTATCTACACTATCAATTCACTATGATCCAAGATTGCATACTAGGTAGGAAATCATACATGTAGGTTGTAGCCAATGTATGGTAGCTCTAGATATGTAGGTCACAACAGTATGCTCAAGAAGGCTATGATTATGCGGTTACCAAACCAATCTCTTCATCGAAGGGTGGGGCCATCTTACTAGTTAGGTAGATGTGTGGGGGACCACTATAAGTTCATGGTTGGCGAAAAAGTGCTTGAATTATTTGCTCTCCCTCATATAGTTGGCAGTTGGAATTTGAGGATGTAACGCTAGTTTGGGGTCAACTAGAATGTATGCACCAGTAATGGGGACATCTAGGAGGTATGCACCAGCAGTGGGGACATCTAGATCATTGTATTGTGTTTGTATATCTATATCATTGTATTTTGTTTGTATATCTATATCATTGAGCTCATGGAAGCTATGAATGTAAACATGTATCTCTATTCTTATTGAGAAATTGTAAATGGAAAATGTCATCATGAAATTCAGTAATGTGAAATCATTACTTGAAATATTGTAATGTATCTTTGTTATGCAATGGGACAGTTTGAAATGGTTATGTTTCAAATGTGCATCTTGTTATTCAAATGGAAAAGAAATATTTTATTGCCATAATGTTAGTAGTATAAAATGTTCACTTGTGGGTAAAACATAGTAAAACCAATGGGTAGAACAATGGGCACGTTACACATGGTATCAGAGCTACCAAGTTCAGCACTAGAACCTATGTGCTCGCTATGCTTTCGTGCAATATTATATGAGTAATGTTGGGAATTCTTGTGCCAGGATGGTGTGTCTCAAGATGAATGCAAGGAAGTCAATAATCAATAACGAGCACTACCTAAAGGCCAAGAAAGAAAGGGAAGCCATTGTTCGAACCATAGAGGGGACCAATTATGACAATGCTATTTGGTTGAGTGACACTAAGACTTTTAGTCATGATCTATCTCACATCATTCAAGAAAGAAAGAGGATGTGTGAGGTTGTTAACTTTATACCTCCTGTTTCTCTTGCCAAGTCAAATTCTTTACCACTTTCTAGGGATATGCCCTCGAAATGTAGTGTTAGTCTTGCTATGATCTTTAGGGACCCTCATGTTCTTCCAATGCTAGAAGTTATTGTAATAGCCTCAAGTGGTGAATCAGGGGGATATGTCCCCCAAAACTATGTATCTAAGGATAGATCTGAAGGTTATTTTCCTTTTGACAATGAATGGGAACAAAAATTTGAGGGTTATACCCCACTTCTAGCTATGTATCAAAGAGCGAATATGATGGATACTCTGCCCTACACTATTTGAATAGGCATTCCATGTACATGCAAGGATATTGAAATCCTATTAGTCTAAATGGAAATAATGTTTTGGAAAAAATTGTGTATGAGTTCTTCTTTTAAACCTCTTCTAAATGAATGTTGTTCTTTTGGAAATATTTTAAATGCTATGTAAACCTTCCTAGGATCTAATTAAAAATGAAACCTCTAGGTGTAAACTTTTTTGTCGAAAATGATTAGAACTAGAACCAACCTTGGGGGAAGCCAAGAAGTAGGTCAAGGAGCAAAAAAATTAGGGGCTAAATTGCATTGTATTTTAGCCATGATGAATGAGACAAGAGAAAGAATTAGGAACCTCGAGAAAGAGGTAAGGGGAAAAGAAAGGCAGGAACAAGAAGTTCCTAATAATGATGAAGAAGGGGAAAATTCCCATGACCATACTCAGTCTAGTGAACATGAGGATGATGAATCACAGACTATATTGGAGGGAAGCAAAAGGAAACGACTTGCTAGTGAGCTATCTCAAGATATGAGAAAGATCACTCCTCTGAATTTTGAAGGAAGTACCAGTGGGGATGCAGTTGAGGCATGGCTCACAGAGATGGAAATGTATTTTGAAATCCAAAATTACTCTAAGATAACTAAAATCATTTGGGGAGCTTTCTAGTTGGCTAGAGAAGCATCCAACTGGTGGATGAATAAAAAGATGGAGCTTGGGCTAAGTTCCTTAAATCTTACTTGGAGTGAATTCATGGAAATTTTGTGAAAGCGGTGGCTACCTCAACTCAAGATTCTATGATGAAAAGCTTACCGAATTTCAAAATCGAGGGCAAGGAGATTCCTCGATTAACAAATATTAGGATAAATTCACTCATCTCCTAAGGTACATATCCATGTACCAAAAGGATGAGTAGTTTTGCTTAAGGAAATTCATCATGGGCCTCAATGCCCAAATCGGTGGAGAGGTAGACATGCATGGTCCTGCCACCATGGACTTGGTGTACAAGAAATCCATTAAGCAAGATCCAAGGCTTAAATCTATCTCGAAATATTGTGAAGAGAATCAAAAGAAGTTTAATTGGTCACAAGCCAATCAAGCTTTGAAGAAGCCTAATGAAGGGCGGGATTTCCAAAGGAAAGGGGATAAAGGATTTTGTAATAGTTGGAATGATTCAAGAAGGGACCGTAGGGGAAACAACAACAACAACAATGACAATAATGTTGGTAGGAATGAAGGAAGTTATGGAAGGCCTATGTCAAGGATTGGACCATTGAGAGGATGTTATCCTTGTGGTGGATAACACTTTGCAAAGCAGTGTCCCAACAAATTAAAGAATATAAGCAAATTGCACAATAAGATTGGTAAAGATTGGTACTTGATATGAATAATCAAAAATTGAGCACGCCTACATAGAGATGCTAATCAATAATGATCATAGACAATATGTCATTAAGGGAGTTGTAAAGATTGGTACTTGATAATAGAATTACAAAAACATTGAATTGAAGATGGATAGATAGATAAGATAATAGTTACTGTATGTCAAATTCATTGACTATGGGTTATTTGATTCCATCCTTGTAGAATTTGTAATAAAATTGATAATAGCTTTCACATTCTTTAGGTAAGATAACAATGATCAATAGTGATACTAGGGGAGTTGTAAAGATTGGTACTTGATATGAACAAAGAATAGAATCACAAAACATTGAATTGTAGATGGATGGATAGATAAGATAATAGTTATCATATGTCAAATTTAGTGGCTATAGGTCATTTGATTCCATCCTTGTAGAATTTTAAATATAATTAATAATATCTTACACATTCTTTAGGTAAGATAACAGTGTCAGTAGTAATCAGAAACAAAATGTTACTAAGGGAGTTGTACAGATTAATGTTGTCCATTGAACATGTTCTAACATTTTTCCTCACATGCTTGTTGACTTTGAGTTGCTTTTGTGAGATAGTATATAGCTTTGGCATCTATACAAAAGGTTAGAGTCTAAAGGAATTGTATTTCAACTTGATAAGGACTAATTGAGTGAACACCCATAGTCATGCATCTAAATTTCTAATAAAACTTAATAATAGCATGTCTATGCATCTTAGAAATAATATTGCAAGAAATAATACAACCAACAAAGCCACTTTGGAAAACCATTTATAAAAGGAAGATGACTAAATTAGGTGGGCATGATTGCAAAATTAATTTAGACACGTTAATCTATTCTCAAATTTGAGACAAAAATAGTAAGAGGGGGCAATTTGTAAGAAGTGTAGTCTATTGTCTAAAGGGAGTTTCACATGGAAAATATTCCAAGTAATAAGTTGTGATTATGCATCTAATTTGGATTTCAAAAGATGGTTGCTAAGATACATCCACTTAAAACATGAGAAGTTGTAATTTTATTTAGCATTCAATCTAGGAGTAATAGTACTTGAGAGAAGAGGAGATGATAGATGGATTTAACCAAAATGAAGAAAATATTGTGATTATTAAGGAAATTATGGTCTTTAAGAAAGTTACATTAGCAAAACAAAGACAATTTAATCACAAGAGAATCATGAATAAGGTTTTGTATCTTAATAATGGTAGTTTGATAAAAAAATTTAAGAAGAAATTTTTGTCTAAGATATAAGAAAGGCTTCCACTGAAGAGAGGGTGGGTTTTGCAGCTATGATAGAATGTGTGGATGCCTTTTCTATAAAGTATATTACCCTTAAACCTATTGTCAAGACCTGGAAGAAGCTCACTATACTAAACCTACATGTTCCACCATATAGATGACTTGAAGGAAAAATCAAACCATGCTTAAGAGACTGGCCATATCAAATTAAATGGGAGGCATAGTTTACCAAGATTTCCATATATTGTTAAAAGGTGTTGATCCTTGGGTTTTTAAATAGGGAGAAAACAAAACTTCATCTTCCCAATAAACATCTTTCTAGGGACTAGTTACAATGGAAATTTACACTTTGTACCTAACAAAGTGCTTCCAAGGGGCATTACCTCCCAAAGGTTTAATGAACCTTTCAGTAGTCAAATATATGCCCTAAGGGTGAGGATCAATCATGCCTAGCTCTCATTTGTCTTTATATTGAATATAGTGCATCCAAGAAGTCAAAATTCCATTTTTATTGCCCCACCTAGATAATAGAAAATTCATTATTAACTTAGAGAGTTAGTTGTAGAAATATTTAGATAATAACCAACAACAAGAAATATATACATGGATAGCAAGATGCACCATGTTAGCCAATTGAATTTAGTTGGTCATTAAGAGAAACATATAACTTCAATTGATGAGTTTCTCATTTATCTTGTTGAAGAATTATTTCAACATCTCATGGAGAGAGACTCTAAGGCTAAAGGGTACACCCACATACCTAGTAATGACCCCATGTTTAACCAACTTTTTAACCCTTAGGGATCTAATTAGGGGGATTGTCAAGATGAGTCATGAAGAACTCATTTTTTACATGGCCAATTGAGAACCAAATACTAAGTAGATAAGATATAGAGCATCCATGTTATGAGCCACTTCTTTAGCATTTTTCTAGATGAAAAATAAATTATTATTAATAATTATAGGATTTAATAACATGAGAATTATGGGAATGAGTAATTATTTTGATCAGATAATGGGAGTGTGCATGTTGCAATAGGTACTTATAAGTGTCAACAACCAAAACATAGAGAAATAAAGCAAGTAGAAAACATTGTTTGATGGACTTGTGGAGGGGAAAATAGGGAGAAAATGCATCATTAACAACTAGTTTTGCATTGGCATAATAGAACAAAAAAATGATGTTTGATGAGTTTGGGTCCAAGCCCCAACCACTAAAGTATATTATAGATGAGATGTCACAATATTTTGCCGTAGGATTTATCAAAGTATAATTTTATGAGGAGGGCATCTTGGGATTATTGTTGAGCCCATTAAATAGTCTCCTAAGCAAGAACTAGGTTATCTCTAGAATAAATTAGCTCTCTATGAACCAAGAATGTTCTAGTCTAACTATATCCTAGGTGATGTGTTTAATTCTAAGGGCCAAGTCTTCAGAAATAATTTAATGGGTGGCATTGAGGAGAGTAATAGGTATCCATCCATGTATTATGTCCTTTTTCCCCCTTTAGTTAATCACTTGAGAAGACCTTAGTTAGTGAAAGGCCCTAAAGAGTTACTTTTCACACCTTCAATGTGTACATAAATAAAAATATTCTTTGATGTATTTCTAAATTCCTTTGAAGAATAAATGGGTAACCCATTTCATTGGCCATGCAAGAGAGACTAACATCAAATTCTTCAATGGAGACGAGTTGGTCAAGATAGTGGTTATATTTTTTATTAATCTTTCTAGGGATATAGTTTCCCACCATGTCCTCTACCTCATGAATGAGATGATTGATAAGAGAATCATACAAGAAGAGATATTTTTAATCATTTTAAAACACCTTCATGATCTTAGAAGAATTGGTGTGAAGAGTGTTATTATGACCCTAAATGGAAAAAAATGCATAAAATTTAAGTTTATGCTTATGTTTTTGTATGAGGTATTAAAAGAATATTCTTTTACTCCTATCACCATCTTTTATCTAGTGGAGGGAAACATTAGCATGAGCACCTTTACAGGTTGTAAAAATCCAGCCATCTTATTAGATACTATATATGAGAAACTACTTATTACAAGTTGACATCTTAGGGAGAAGTAGCTAACATGTATCTCCCTCTCTCATGTTGACCCTATAGGGATCTTTCTTGAGTCTTTTCCTTTTCCATGCAATTCTCTTGCCATGAGTGTGGAGAAAGAGGTGACATATTTGAGGGCATGCTCCCACCAAGCAATCCAATTAGATCATTGGGGTTTGATTTTTGCATTCCAAGTAGCTAAAAATCCTTCAATATAATCATATTGTCTTAGATGAGTGGCATTGTGTTTAAAAGGAATTTGTGTGGGGTTAGTATTAGAAAACCTACATAATGGAGTTAAAAAGTGGGGGATTTCCAACAAGGTGGAAACAAGGTCCATGCTGACAAGATGGCCAAAGGAGGTATGGTGATGTGAAAGGTACAAGATATTCAAAATTTATCTTGAGCATGTTAAGCTTTATAAGAGGACATTCACAAAAAATACTCCAAGTGAACCAATGTGGCATGTGGGAGGAGATTTAGCCATGTTGAGGATAAAAAATTCCTAGGGAGTTATAAGCCAAAGTTCAAGCATCAAACTATAAACTAGAGATGATGCAGAACAAGAGCCAAGAATCCTATGGGATTGTTGGTTCTTGTAACCTCCACACTTAACAACAGGAAAACTCACTTTTCAAATAATAAAATAAAATACATGAGAACTCAATTCAAATTTCCTAGCATGGGTAATGACAAAAAATGAAGGAACAAATGCTAATTTTTATTTAATTAAAATGCTCCAAGAGTCTGCAACAACAATTTCAAGATCCAAACTAATGACCCAAAAAACATTTACAGGCATGATTTTTTCCTTCATTATTAAAAATCTACTACAAGTGACATACAATCAGCTATACTAACAACAATCCACTTCCATTCCCTATTCTTTTTACTTCTAGGCACCCCTTTTGATATTACTGGTAATTTCTCTTCACAAGCTTCATGTTTTCACTTTTTTCCCTTGTTGGCTCCTTTCCCTTTGGTGGGCGTGGCTTTTCCCATATCCTTTGATGTAATTTTTCCAACATTTTCCTCCTTCCCTAGGGTGTCCAAGATTCTCTAGCACTCCCCTTCATTACCTGGCATAATTTTTTTTTAAACTCTTTTCTAAATTTGACTCCATTATGCCACTTCTTTACCACTAGGTGTCAAGATTCCTCCTAGATGAACACTAAATACAAATTTCAATTTACAGGAGATATAAATGCCAAAAAATGACCTCTATCTTGGCAATGTTTATACAGGTGACAATTTGCACCGATGAGCATCTGATGGCCTGCCATGCCTGACATACCTGCTGCTAATAGTTTGTCAGTGTTGTATGTGTGCAATACTCCGTGCAGTCTTTTCCCAATGATGATGAATATTAAATCAATCAAATCAAGTTCTCGGTGCTCCTATGGAGCCTTAATGAACATGTATGTAGTTTTTAGGGTTAGAAAAAAATATTAAAGCAAGTCACTATTAAAATTTAAAATTTATTGGTATGTCTTTTTAGAATTTAAGTTAAAAGTTTAACTATGGAAATAGTAAGTTAGTAAATAATTTTTTATTTAATTTAATTTTAAATTATTTAAAAATTACTTTATAAAAAATTAATTTGTGAAAGAGTTATTTGATTTATTTTTAGAATAATTTAAGTTATTTTATTTGTATTTATCAAATGTTTAATATGAAATTTACAAATATATTTTTTATCCTAGATTTAAAACTAATTATTAAAATATTTTATTATAGTATAATATGATTAAAATATTATATTATAGTATATAATATAATTACAAAACCCCAATGTCTATACTTATAGTATTAAATTATTTTATTTTATTTTAAATAACTTAAAATATTATTTTGTAAAAAATAGTTAGTTAAAGAACTATTTTATTTACTTTTAGAATTATTTTAACTTATTTTATTTGCACTTATCAAGTGTTATTTTTTGAAAAAACTTTTCTAAGATTTACAAATACATCTTTTATGTTAACATCCAGATTTAAAACTAACTATTAAAAGATGTATACAAGATGTAAAACATAAAAGATTATTAATTGTAAAAGTGCAAATACTATAAGTAAAATAAAATTACTATTAAAAGATGTATAAAAATAGCTATTAAAGGATGTACACAAGATGTAAAACATAAAATATTATTAATTCTAAAAGTGCAAATAAAATAAGTAAAAAAATTTCTAAAAAATAAAATAACATTTTAATGAATTATTTTTTTTACAAAATAATATTTTAAATAATTTAAAATAAAATAAAAATACTATAAGTATAGATATTGGGATTATATTATATACTATAATATAATATTTCAGTAATATTATATATTATAATAAAATATTGTAATAGTTAGTTTTAATTCTTGTTTTTATCATATCTTTAAATTTTGAGTGTACACATCTATAATAAGAACAAGAATTAAAACTAACTATTACAATATTTTATGTTTTATTTCTTGTATACATCTTTTAATAGTTAGTTTTAAATCTGGTTGTTAACATAAAAGATGTATTTGTAAGTCTTAGAAAAGTTTATTTCAAAAAATAACACTTGATGAGTGCAAATAAAATATGTTAAAATAATTCTAAAAGTAAATAAAATAGCTCTAACTAATTATTTTTTACAAAATACTAAATAATTTTAAATAAAATAAAATAAAAAAATACTATAAGTGAGACATTGGGTTTTTAATAATATACTATATACTATAACATAATACTTAATCATATTATACTATAATAAAATATTTTAATAATTAGTTTTAAATCTAGGATAAAAAATATATTTGTAAATTTCATATTAAATGTTTGATAAATACAAATAAAATAACTTAAATTATTCTAAAAAAAAATCAAATAAATCTTTCACAAATTATTTTTTATACTTAAATAATTTAAAATAAAATAAAATAAAAATTTATTTGCTAACTTACTCTTTCTATAGTTAAACTTTTAACTTAAATTTTAAAAACACAAACCAATAAATTTTAAATTTTAATAGTGACCTGCTTTAATATTTTTTTCTAACCCTAAAAACTATAGACATGTTCATTAAGGCTCCATAGGAGTAGTGAGAAATTGATTTGATTGATTTAATGTTCATCATCGTTGGGCAAAGACTACACAGAGTATTGTACACATACAACACTAACAAACTGTTAGCAGCAGGTATGGCAGGCATGGCAGGCCATTAGATGCCCATTGATGCCCATCGGTGTAAATTGTCACCTATATAGACATTTCCCTCTATCTTAGGCATGGGGATTCATGCAACCCCCAAAATTTTAATGAACTTCAATTTTCAACAACTCCATTCCAAATTTGAATTAAATTCAATTTCAACCTTGATGACCTCAATTTTGAGGAATTTGAAATAAAAATAAATCCATGCCTACAAGACAACCAACAAGCCAAAACAAAAAGAAAATTAAAGAAACAAAAGTTAATATTTTAGGTGTGCAAGATTGTGTATGCATCTGGATGCTCCTGCATCAAACAACTTGAGTAAGAGAGTTGTTCCATGAGTGGGAACTCATGAACATTTGAAGACTCTGTGTTTGTTCTTCATCCATCTTTCTTCCTTATCCTCTTACTTTTTCTTCCTCTTCACCTTTCTTTGAACCTTCATGTTTCTCCCTTCTTTCATCCTTCCTCTCTTTCTTCCCCTCATGAAATTTATTTGGCCACACCATGTTTCATATTCCCATTCCAC
This sequence comes from Sequoia sempervirens, assembly GCA_007258455.2. Classification (NCBI taxonomy): domain Eukaryota; kingdom Viridiplantae; phylum Streptophyta; class Pinopsida; order Cupressales; family Cupressaceae; genus Sequoia; species Sequoia sempervirens. Next base: position 43,662 of record VDFB02036737.1, read on the forward strand.
TTTACCATCCTCAACACTTGCATGCAAATCAACACTAACAAATTCATGGGAATCAATGAATCCCATCTACACATCCTTCTCAATTATTTCTCCTTCATCTTTTCCTTCCTATATGTCAACAAAAATTAGCATACCTCTCTGTACTTCAGCCTTTTTAAACCAGTTATTTATGTACCTAACCATCTCTCCTATCTCATTTTCTTTCACATCTCATCAAAGTACAAATCAACCTCAACATCAACATCAATAAATTTTGCAAAATCATAAAATACCCTTACTTTCTTCTCTTTCCCTACTAGTGTAACGTCCATTTTAGTATTCTCATATCCATTCATATTAACCACATACCCTGAAAATTGTAACTTTACCTCTTTATCAACTGCATCACTTGCTATCAATGCTATCCACTCCTTTTCAACTGTTGCAATTTGGATTAGTGAGTTATCTTCTTCATTTATTGTTGCTCCTTCAATTTTCTCATTTTTCCTCCTTTCTAGGTTTTCTTCTCTACTACCCCAAACTTTACAATGTTTCCATGTCCTTCAATAGACCAAGCTTTGCTACAACTTCACTTCTTTTTACCTTTATAACTTCATTGTTACTCACTACAACAATGCTATCCTATGTGTTTTCTTGCTTCTCTACCATTGCCCCAACTTTTTCTTCTTCATTTTTTATTGCATTCTTGTTCTTTTCTTCTTCTTTAGCACCATATGCATGAAATTCTACTACATATTCTTCTGCAATTTCATTTATTTTTGTTGCATGCAAATCTTCATTAACATATTTAAATGATACCTCTTTTGTTCTTGATGTATCCTTCTTGTTTTCACCACTTTCTTTGTCTTTTCCAAATCCTACAAACAAAATATCTTTAGATAAAACACAATCATCAACATTACTATTAATTTTATGGTCCACAGTGACCATTTTATCCTCTTTCTTCCTCCATTCTTTCTTTATTCCTTTCTTCTTTTCTTCCTTTCTTTCAACTACAATTGTGTGGGCTTCTCCCACTTGTCTTTCTCTCCATTCTCTTTCCGTCATAGGCTGCAATGTTGCACTTTCTCATTCTTCTTTTCGCTGTTCTCATTGCCAAACCTCTACCTTTCCTCCTTCTCTTCATTGTCCTCTTTCAATAGGATGTTCTTTTCACATTTCCTTTTACCCATTTCACACTTTCTTTTAGCCTCCTCAAGTTCTCTACTATGCTCCATCTCCATCACATCCAATATAGCCTCAATATTCTTTAATTTTCCAATAAGACATTTTGTAAAACTCTTTTCTTTCCACTCTTCCATAGGTAAAATCCTCATAGGCCTTCTCATGACCCATCTTGTCATCTTCTTCAAAGACATTTTATCAAACGCTTTCCACACTCACACTACTATCCTCTACCAACATAATTTTTGGAAGATGCAACACTACTCTTCCTCTACCCACTCTCTATCAATGGAGGAACCTCATACACCTACCCAACCTAATTTCTACTAGAGAATAGCCAACATAATCTCTCAATTATAGGACTTCTACAACAAACTCATACTCAACACATCTCACACCCCAACAAGACCAACCTTGCTCTGATACCATATGATGCAAAATAAGAGCCAAGAATCCTATGGATTGTTGGTTCTTACAACCTCCACACTTAACAATAGGCAAAATCACTTTTCAAATAATAAAATAAAATACATGAGAACTCAATTCAAATTTCCCAGCATAGGTAATGAAAACAAATGAAGGAACAAATGTTGATTTTTATTTAATTAAAATGCTCCAAGAGTTTGCAACAACAATTTTAAGATCCAAACTAATGGCCCATAAAACATCTACAAGCATGATTTTTTCCTTCATTATCAAAAATCTTCTACAAGTGACATGCAATCAGCTATAACAACAGCAATCCACCTCCATTCCCTGTTCTTTTCACTTCTAGGAACCCCTCTTTGACATTATTGGTAATTTCTCTTCACAAGCTTCATGTTTTGATTGTTTTTCCTTGCTGGCTCCTTTCTCTTTGTTGGGCGTGGCTTTTCCCATCTCTTTTGCTACAATTTTTCTAAGTTTTCCCTCCTTCCCCTAGGTGTCCAAGATTCTCCAGCACTCCCCTTCATTACCTGGCAGATTATTATTTTTAACTATTTTAAAAATTTGACTCCATTATGTCACTTCTCCACCACTAGGTGCCAAGATTTCTCCTAGCTAAACACTAAATGAAAAATTCAATTATAGGAGGAGTTACAAATGCAAAAAAATGACCTCCTCTATCTTGGGCACGGGGCTTCATGAAAATCCCAAAATTTTAATGAATTTCAATTTCTAACAACTTCATTCCCAATTTGAATTAAATTCAAATTCAACCTGGATGACCTCAATTTCGAGGAATTTGAAATAAAAATAAATTAATGTCTGCAAGACATAACCAACAAGCCAAAACAAAAAGAAAATTCAAAGGAACAAAAAAAAAAAAATTAGTTGTGTAGGATTGCTTGTGCACCCAAATGCTCCTACATCAAGAGACATGAGAATTATTCTTACATTTTGATAATGAAGGCTAGGAATTTTTGGGTGAGATAAAGTAGGTTAATTGATTGATTTGATTTATGTTCTCTTAGATTAATTCCATTGCAATTGTGCACACACTTCATTAATAATAGGCCCATTTGATCATTAGATTAGTGTTTTTTATTTGATTTCCTATTTGCATTGAATTCATTGATCACTCAATGTTATTCATATTCACACTCATAAATCAAGTTTTCCTACCCCCTATGCTACATTATCAAGAGTAGTTTCAAAATAATGCTATCATTCATAATGAACCTTAGGATATGGAAATTCATTCTCTAAACAAAAAATAAATCAATTAGCCACCACTAATGTGTAGTCAACAAATTAGATTCGGATGTCATTAAGTAGTGCATAGTTAGTACAAGATTAGACTTCACGATTGACATCAAAATTAGAAGAAATAAAGAAGACAATTGAATAGCTGACCAATGAGTCACAAGAATAAAGGATAATTCTTTTCATGGGAATAATAAAAATAATTTACACAATCAAAATAATGTCAAAAATCAATTTTTTTAGGTTAGAGGGCTTAATCACTAGAGAGCCAGTAAATAGTGGAACTCTAGGCCAAAAAATGGAGGTTTTCTTAGCCAATGTAAATTATGTATTAAGAAGTCAATACGATTGAGTGAATCTTAGTGAGATATGTCCATTGTGTAATTAGTGAAAAATTCATGATATAGATACTCACTCGAAGTTATACTATCCAGAAATGGAAAATATTTCTAGAATAGCCTAGGTAGATTAGTAGAGTGGGAATTATGGTTGTAGTGGGAGTGGATAATATTGAGACATAGGCACTATAATGGTACTTGATATATAGGTGTTTTCTTTTCAGGATGATAACTAGTTGATAACATAATATGATGAGATTCAAGCAATTTAGTAGATTAGAAATGATTAATTCTTGAGGAACATGAACTAGGAGCCTCTTGCATCATAAATTCCTCCAAGTAATAACCCCACTCCACTAGATGCAATTGCAAGCAACTATCTAACTGGTCCCAAGGGTACCTAATGGGGAGATCATTTAAATAAAAAATTTCTACATCTACTAAAGCTTATGTTCTAGTGGATCACAATTATGATGTTATAGAATATCTAAGGAAGACTAAAGCTAAAAATTTTCTATTTGATGCATTATAGAATTGTCCAAGTTAGAAAGATGTATTGATCTATTCTTTGGACAAAAACAAAAAAATTACAATGCTACAAAAAGACAAAAGAAAAATAGTTGCAACTATAGATGCATTTTTAGTGATCTACAAAGGTAGAAAAAAAATCAGCACCTTGTCTCTCTACTGTTAAGGTATTTGGTAAGAATTTGTATAATTATTTAGTTGATTTTGGTGCATCTAAAAATGTTATAGCATACTCTATTTGTCAATAGTTGGGGATTGTCTCCACCAAGACCAATAGGAAAGTCATTCAACTTGATAAGATAGAGGTGAATGTTGTGGGATAATTAAAAGATACTGATATCTATTTAGTATCGAAACCATGAATCTAGCAACATATTGGCTCCAGGTGGTGGATATCCTATACTTTCATGGAATTTTACTTAGTGGAGATTGGAATAAGATATCAATGGATTTTTTGCTACCAATTTTTCAAATATATGCTACCTTGGAGAGTATGTTAGAATCATATCAATGTTGAAAGTAAGCCAAGCATGAAGCATATTATAGAGTAAAATTCCCCTAAGGAATTTACTTTTATGAAAGTTGAGCTTGGGGTATATAGGAGAGTAGATATTTTTATGTCAAAAAAACAAAAATGATGAAGTAAAATATGAAGAACCTAAATCTTAAGGTACATACTATTTTAGACTCCAATATTTATGATTTTATGCAGAAGTTAGATAAGGAAAAAACATTCTTAGGCACCCAAGTATGCACATCAAAGCCCCTCTTCCTAATTGGCGCAGGGTTCATAATGAATTTCATTAATATTTTCTTGTCCTACATATTTGGAAGCTATTAGGAGGGTTGCTACTATTATTTTAGAATTAGATCCACATTGTCGTTGAAGATATTATAGAATTATTTTTTTCTCCTATATTAGAATCACAAGAATATAATGTTAATATTACAAGTAGTATAAAACCTCAAAATACTTAGACACCAAACATGTTGCAAGAATGGAAAGATTGAAGGCGTTGTCATTGATGTCAAATAGCCAATTGGTTATCAACTAGTTGCTTTTGTCTGTATATGTTGAGGATATTGAGAAAATTGTAATAAAAATATATTACAAGTGTTTAGTAGATGCTCCAAGTTTTGCTCCATATTTGCTTCTATATTTGTATGGTTTAGATATGTTGATCTTGGTTGTTGGAAGCTACTATATCCTAATTTTTGGTTGTTGATTCATTGTACAATGCAAGTGTTCACTAATTGTGAACTGTGGTTTTTTGTGTTCTTGGTTGAGGTCCAGGAGAAATATTGTTGGTCCAGATTTCTCTTTAATGAAGTCTTATGACTTACGGTTCTAGAGTTGAATTATTTTGATCATATTGAAGATAACTTTGGTATTTGGAAAGTTCATGCTTAATTGTTCTATGTGTTTTACAGTGGTTTGGCCGACCTTGTGTGGAATACTACTTTCAAAGTTAGTGAAATGTGTTGGATCTATTTGGGTCCTAATGAGGCATGTGTTTGGGTCACCCTCATTCTAATTCTACCCTATAATTTTTTGGCGTCGACCTAATTTGAATTTGAATCTGGATGGATGACTTTGGATATATTTCAAAGTTGAAGATGGTATAAATACATAATGAATTAGGAAAGGAGGAAGGAGAGATAAAAAAAGATATAGAGACAAGACCAAAAAGAGAATAGAGATAAGTGTGAATCAGTGTGTGTGTGTGTGTGATGCGAGTATGGCAGATCAATGTGAAGCCTAAATGTTGAGTTTTCAGAAGCAGTGAGCTGAAGGTGCACTCTATCATTCTTGCATGTTTGCAAGTGGATTGAGCGAATTGTGGTAGAATCTTTTGTTACATTGAGATTGTCTTATCTTTGCAATAAGTCTTCTTTATCTTCTTTGTATCTATGTGGCAGTGATCCCTCCAGGTTGTTAGCCATGTTGGATAGTGAGTCCTTGTTCTAGATAGTGAGTCTTTGTTTTGGCAGTCAACCTTGTTTCTTAGGAAATTAGCCTCTTGTAATCGGTTTTGATATTCTCTATAGTGTGAGTTAATCCTCATTGTGGTTTTTCACTCATTGGGTTTTCCATGTAAATATGGTGTTATGGTGTTTATGTGATGGTTTTCTTTTTTTGCACTAGTATTCATTGTTTAATCTATTGAGTAGTGTTAAGTGTTAGTTCTAGTGAATAAATTAAAGTTTAATCTTTGAAAATTGATTCACCCCCCTCTCAGTTGCCTTGTTCAACAATTGGTATCAGAGCTTGGTTCCTTGGTGAAGAGCTTAATCGCTTGAGGAAGGTGTAGGATGGCTGGCAAGATTACTTATGATTATTTGAGGTTTGATGGAACTAATTATGCTATATGGAAAATATTTATGGAAGAATAGCTAGAGTATTGTAGATATGATGTGGAGAAAGCATATAAGAATCCTTACACTCCTCCTACTAATGGTCTGAGCACATCTGATGAGATCAAAGCTCATGAAGCAAATAATAAGGCGAAGTACATTTTGAAGAACAACCTTGTACATTCTGAGTTGATTAAGGTTTAGAATCTAAAGACTATTAAGGAAGTCTGGGGTGCTTTGGAAAGGGTGTATGAAGGTGATGAGAGATTTAAAGAGGAAAAAATACAAAATTTAGAGACATAGTTTGAGCTTCTACATATGTTTGAAGATGAGAATGTTAAATCTTATGTATAAAGATAAGATGAGATAGCAGTTGACATGTGAGGACTTGGTGCTACTATAGATGAAACTAGAATTGTGAAGAAGATTCTTAGAACTCTCCCTGATGCTTATAGCAAGAAGGTGTGTGCTATTGAACAAAGTATAGATTATAAAACCTACACTAAAGATCTGTTTTTGGGATTTTTGACATTTTATGAGATGAGGAAGTTGACTTTGAGGAATGAATGCAAATCAGAAATTTCTTTTAAGGCAACAAAATTTGAAGATCCAGATGAAGAAAACTTTGATGAAATAGAAGCTAACTTTGTGAGAAGGATGAGGAAAGGCTCCAATAAATATGAAGGTAAGTTACCCTTTAAATGCTTTAGTTGTGGAGAAATAGGTCATTATGCTGCAAAGTGTCCAAAAAGAGCTAAGAGGAATAAATAAAGATATGAGAAAGAAAAGAAAGGAAAGAAGATTAACAAAGCATATTATGTGAATGAGAATGATAGTATATCTAATGAAGATTATGAGTATGAAGATCCCAATGACAATGAATGCTTGTTCTTAGCTAGAAAGGATGAACCTACTTTTGCTAATTCTAAAAAATAGGTCAAGGAAAGCCCTCCAGAGAAGGAGAAAAATGAAGGTATTGTTATCTCTTCTGTACATGCTAAACAAGAAAAGAACCATTGGATAGTTGATAGTGGTTGTTCACATCACATGAATGGTGATAAAAGTAAGTTTGTTAAGCTTGAAAAATATGATGGAGGCTTGGTTATGTTTGGAGATGATACTGGTGCTAAAATCTGTGGGATAGGTTCAATAAGTTTTGATGGAAAGCATAATACTGATGATGTCTACTATGTTAAGGGATTAAGGAATAATATTTTGAGTGTTGGTCAGATGTGCAGTAAAGGATATGATCTTGTGTTTAAGGATGAGAGGTGTGAGATATAGAAAGGATCTGGAACATTGATTGTTGTAGGAAAGAAACCTGAAGGAAACATCTATCAACTTAAAGGTGTTGATGGAGGATGCTTTATGACTCAAATTAATGACAGTTGGTTATGACATAAAAGGATATGTCACATGAATTTTGATAACTTGGAAAATATTAGTGCAATTTAGGCCATGAGATATTTACCAAGAATTAAAAAGCCTGTTAATGCTATCAATAGGAATTTTTAGTTTGGAAAGCAAGCAAAAAGTCACTATAGATCAAAGGAATAGTCTACTATCGGACTACTGGATTTAATTCATATAGATCTTTGTGGTCCTACAAGAGTGAAAATTCTACTTGGTGAAAGGTACTTTATGCTTTTGATTGATGAATATTCTAGATATACATAGGTTACATTTCTTAGAGAGAAATTAGATGCATTAGATAGATTTAAGACATTCAAAGCTATGGTTGAAATGAAGTATACTTGAAGATATTTTTCTTAAGGTCTGATAGAGATGGAGAATTCACCTCCCATGAGTTTAATATGTTTTGCGAAGTGCATGGAATAAAGATATAGTTATCTGATCTAAGAAATTTTCATCAAAATGGAGTTGTTGAAAGGAAAAATAGAACAGTTCAAGAGGCTACTAGATCAATGATAACTGAGGGTTTACTGAAAGTTTACTAGAAAGAAGCTATTCATACTACTATTTATGTATTCAATCGAGTTCAAGCAAGAGAAAATAGTACAAAGACCCCCTATGAGCTATGGTTTGGAAGAATTCCTACTATTAAGTATTTCAAGGTATTCAAAAGCAAATGTTATATCAGAAGAGATGAAGAAACTTTAGGCAAGTTTAATGCAAGAAGTGATGAATGCATTTTTCTTGGATATTCTACTAAAAGAAAGGCATACAAATGTTTCAATAAAAGACTAAGAAAGATTGTAGAAAGTGCAAATGTCAAGGTTGATGAGACAATGAAGAATTCAATTGACATTGATGGATATGAAATTGATGAACCTAATCGCATAAGAATTGAAGAGATTGTGGAAGAACAAGAAAGGGATGAGCAAGAAGAGAAGAATGAAAAAAATGAAAGAGAAGAAGATGCTTTGGTGATGTCACCTAAGACACCTAGATATGTATAGAAGAATCATTTACAAATTCAGATTATTGGAGATAAGACTAAAAGAGTATTAAGTAGAAGTAGAGTTGTTGCTAAAGTTAATTTGTGTTTACTTTCTAAGATTGAACCAAAGACTGTAAGTGAAGCATGTAAAGATGAACATTGGATGAAAGCCATGAAAGAAGAACTTATGTAGATTGAGAAGAATCAAACTTTGGAATTGGTCCCACGATTGACAGATAAAAACATTATTGGATCGAAATGGGTATTCAAAAAATAAGTTGAATGAGAATGGATAAGTGGTTAGAAACAAAGCAAGGCTTGTGTGTTAAGGTTACTCACAAGTAGAAGGCATAGATTTTTAGGAAACTTTTGCTCAGGTAGAAAGAATGGAAGCTATAAGGATGTTCTTAGCATTTGTTTCATAAAGATTTCAAAGTCTATCATATGGATGTCAAGTTAGCATTTTTGAATGGTGAACTAGAAGAAGAGGTCTGTATGGAGCAACCAAAGGATTTAGTTGTCAGCGAACAGATATGGTGTGCAGATTGAAGAAAGATTTAGATGGATTGAAGCAAGCTCCTAGAACTTGGTATGCAAGGTTGGACATGTATTTGATTTAGCAAGGTTTCAACAAAGGTACAATAGATAGTAATTTGTATTTTAAGACTGAAAGTGACAAAATCTTGATTGTGGTTGTATATGTTAATGACATTATCTTTGGAGGAAATGAAAATATGTGCAAGATGTTTGGGGAAGAGATGCAAAAAGAATTTAAAATGTCTATGTTTGGAGAGATGAATTTCTTTCTTGGGCTATAGATCAATCAAATAGAGAAAGGGATTTTTATTTCATAGTCTAAGTATGTGAAAGAGATGTTGAAAAAGTTTGGGATGGATGATTCCAAACTGGTATGTACTCCTATGGTGACTGGTTGCAAATTGGGTAAAGATGATGATTCACCTAAGGCTAATTAGAGCAAGTATAGATCTATGGTTGGTGGACTATTGTATTTGACTACTACTATATCAGATATTATGCATGTTGTTTGTCATGTGGCTAGATTTCAAGAAGATCCTAAGGAAACACATGTTGCTACTATTAAAAGAATATTCAAATATTTGAATGGAACTCTAGATTATGGATTATGGTATCCTAGAGATATTGACTTTACTCTAAGTGCTTATACAGATGCATATTGGGACAAATGTGTAGATGACAGAAAGAGTACAAGTGGTAGTGCATTATTTCTTGGTTGCAGATTAGTGGCATGGTTGAGAAAAAAAGAAAGATTCAATCTCCTTGTCTATTGTTGAAGCTGAATATATTGCTATTGCATCTTGTTGTACACAATTTCTATGGATGAAACAAACATTGAAAGATATCACAGTGGTGTATTATGCTCCTATTTCTATCTTCTATGATAATACAAGTGCAATTAACATTTCAAAGAATCCTATGATGCACTCGAGGACGAAGCATATATCTATCAAAAATCATATCTTGAGAGAGTAGGTCATGGAGAATGAATTAAAGCTTGAGTATGTTCAGACGAAGGATCAGGTGGCTAATATATTCTCAAAGGCTCTTCCTAAAGATACTTTTGAGTATCTCTGGGAGAAGTTAGGGGTCATTGCCCCTGCTTTCTTGAACTAGATGCATCAGTTTGGTGGATCTATGGATCTATCTTTCTTTTGGAATGATGTTTTGGTGGCTACCTCTCAGGGGGAGTAGGTAGTATCAAGTGTTGTCATTGTGAGTATTATGTTTTTCATGTCAAAGGAAAAATCAATGTAAAATATCTATTGCCTTTTCCATTGATGTTAAAGGGGGAGAGGAAGCATGTGGAAAAGGAGAGGAAGCATGCAAAAAAAGAGGAAGCATGTAAAGGAAAGAGGAAGAATATAAAATACTATCTACTAAGAGGGAGGAATAAAAAGGAAATTCTTGAGAAGTGTACTCAGAGTTGCATGGTGTCCTTGATGGTTTTTCACATCATGTATTGCAATCAATGAAAAAGGGGGTGATTATTTCAAGAATGGAAAGATTGAAGGTATTGTCATTGATGTCAAATAGTCAACTGGTTATCAATTGGTTGTTGTTGTCTATATATGTCAAGGATATTGAGAAAATTGTAATGAAGATATGTTGCAAGTGTTCAATAGGTGCTCTGAGTTTTGCTTCAGATTTTCTCCTATATTTGTATGGTTTAGATATGTTGGTCTTGGTTGTTGGAAGCTGCTATATCTTGATTTTTGGTTGTTGATTCATTGTACAGTGCAAGTTGTGTTCATCAGTTGTGAGCTATGGTTTTTTTGTGTTTTTCGTTGAGGTTTGAGAGAAATATTGTTGATCTGGATTTCTTTTTTATGAAGTCTTATGACTTGCAATTCTAGAGTTGAATTATTTTGATTGTATTGAAGATAAGTTTGGTATCTATAAAGTTCATGCTTAATTGTTCTATGTGTTTTACACTAGTTTGTCTAACCTTGTGTGGAATACTACTTTTGGAGTTAGCGAAGCGTGTTAGATCTATTTGGGTCTTGATGAAGCATGTGTTTGGGTCGCCCTCATTCTAATTACACCCTAGAATGTTTTGGAGCTGACCAAATTTGAATTTGAATCTGGATGTCCAACTTTGGATATGTTTCAAAGTTGAAGATGGTATAAATGTAGAATGAATTAGGAAAGGATGAAGGAGGGAGAAAAAAGATATAGAGACAAGAGCAAAAAAAGAATAGATATAAGTGTGAATAAGTGTGTGTGATGTGAGTATGACATATCAATGCAAAGCCTAAATGTTGAGTTTCTGGAAGCAATGAGTTCAAGGTGCAATCTATAGATATTTGTGTATGTCTGCAAGTGGATTGAGTGAATTGTGGTGGAATATTATGTTGCATTGAGATTGTCTTCTCTCTGTAACAAGTCTTCTTTATCTTCTTTTTATCTCTGTGGTAGTGAGCCCTTTGGGATGTTAGCCCTGTTGGATAGTGAGTCCTTGTTTTGGCAGTGAGCCTTGTTTCTCAGGTAGCGAGCCTCTTGTAATTGGTTTTGATATTATCTATAGTGTGAGTTAATCCTCACCATTGTTTTTCCCTCATTGGGTTTTCCATGTAAATTTGGTGTTATGGTGTTTATGTGATGGTTTTTGTTTTTGCACTAGTATTCATTGTTTAATCTATTAAGCAGTGTTAAGTGTTAGTTCCGGTGAATAAATTAAAGTTTAATTTGTGACAACTAATTCACCCCCCTCTCAATTGTCTTGTTCAACAAAACAAAGTACATGGTTTTGATATTCCTAAATTACAAAGGATGTTAAATTTTGGACTCTAAAATTTGACGGATTTAAAACAACATAATGATGTGGTGTAGGAGTCAGACTAATTAACACCAAAGGGAAGGCCTTCTTGACATCATATAGGTTTCCTTTCACCTATATCAACAATGTGGTAGAGTATGAAGCCTTTATAAGAGGATTATTCCTTGCAAATTATAAGGTAAATATTTATAGGTGTAAGGAGACTAAAAATTGATAATTAGAAAAACCATAATTCAATATGCTTACCATGAAAAAGTCTTGTTTTTATAGAAATAGAGTTTGAGACTTAATAGAATATTTTGATGCATTTAATATCAAATCTATCCCCAAAAAGAAGAAAAAAATTGTAGATACATTCATAATTCCTACTAGTACCTTAGATCCTATGAAAAAATCTAGATTGATGAGATTATCAATAGAATTGGTGCCTATTCCTATAGTCCTAGACAACATTAAGAATTTATATGTATTTGAAGATGATAAACATATTTTGGAATTTATTATGTAATGGTGGGGATCTTTGAGGAAAATCATAGATGTGTTAGGAAGGGATCAGGTGAAGAAGTAATTATGAATATGAAAACTAACTCCATCCCAAAAGGAATGGTAGATTTAGAGAGATTTTTTGATATGGACCATATCTCCTAGCTGTAAAGGTGGAAAGTATAATGCATAAAATTTGGGAGATGGTCAACTAGTAAGATATGTGTCATATGGGGAGAATGTACCTAGGAATAAAAGGATGGAATAGTTAAAATATTTGAAGATTATCATGAGTAGATAGCATGGGGACATGAAGAATTGAAGAGTTATGAAACTTCAACTTTAAATCACACCATATTATTAAAGCTAGGTGTCAAGCCATTTAGATAAAAAATAACATCTAATAAATGTGCATTTAGAACCACTACTTTTTAGGGAAGTAAATTATTTGCTATTAGCAAGAATCATATTTCCAATAAAGCATTCCACTTGGGTTGCTAACATTATGCTTGTCTAAAAAAATAATGGATGTCATATTGTGTGTATATTTTTAAAATTTCAGCATGGCTTCTAAGAAAGATAAATAACCATTATCGCATCTTGACAAAGTATTATAAATTTTGAATGACACTTAGATGTTGTCTTTTTAGGATGGCTATTCAAGCTATAATCAAGTAATAGTAAAATGCAAAAAAAAAAAGAAAACCGCCTTTACTACTAAGTGGCACACATTTTCCCATAGAAGGATTTCTTTTGGATTGATTAATGAAGAAGCCACTTTTCAAACATTCATGGACATAGCCTTCAAAGTTTTGGTAGGAAAATGTATCATTATTTATATGGAAAATCAATAATCTTTTCTAATAATATAGGTGATCATATATTATATTTAATGAAAAAGCTCCAAAGATAAAAAGAGTTAATAATTTAAAAGAAATGAATCTTAGGTGTAATGGATGTTAAGTTTTTGAGTTATGTTATTTCTAAAAATGAAACCTCCATTGACCCTAAGAGAGTAGAGGAAATTTTGAAGTTGTCCTAGATATATAACAAAAAGGATCTCAAGTCATTTTTTGATAAGATCAACTTCATAAACATGTTCATTAGTTTTTTATTTACAAAGTTCACTTGTTTAATGATATACCAAAGAAATATTTAAATATTGAGTGGAATAATAAGGCCAAGCAAGCCTTTTCCTCGATCAAGGATTCAATTATAAAAACTCCTTTTTAATCAACCCAAATTACACACAACCTTTCTATATTTATTATTTTGCTTCAAAATATTCATGTACTGATATGTGAACACAAAAGAAAGGAATAGGAGATGAAAAGCCTATTGCATTCATGAATTTATCCTTCAAAAATTTTAAAAAAAGTGCGATATCAAAAAGTTTTAAAAAACAAGCTTATGCACTAGTAAGAACAATTAAGAGGTTTACACATTACGTTTTGAGAAGTAAAATATATGTTGTATTTCTTGATTAGGATATTAAGTCAATATTGATCCAAAATTAGTTAGGGAAAATGTGATGAAAATAGATTATATTTGTAGAAATTTAATTTAGAAATATAACTAATGGAATTGACTAGAGGTCAAAATATTTCTAAGTCCCTACATAAGATAGATACACATCTAGTTTACCAAGATTATTGTGGACACAATTACTAATGATGAATGGTACAAGGTCATTATTTACTACTTATTAAAAAAATCTAGGAAATTTTAATGTAACATAGAGGAGATCATTAAGAATGAAAATAGTAATTACATGATCCAAACTAGTGTTATATATAGAGGGAATTATGAAGGCATATAATTGAGATTCTTAAACCAAAAAGAATAAAGTTAAGTCTCAATAGACTTTCATGAAAAATTTGGAGGATATGGTTTAGATGATGCCACAACTCACCAAATTCTAATACCATTGAACTATTGACCTCAGCTATTTGAGGATGCTCATCAACACATGAGAATATACCACATTTTCTAGACACTTACACATATAGAGATAAATCCAAGCATTCCTTTATAGTCTATTTATGAGGTACATCCTTTTCCCAATTGGAGCTTGGATTTCATAGGTGTGATAAACCCCAAAAATTTTATAGGAAATAAATTTATTTTGATAGCCAAAAATTACTACATGAGATGGACTAAGGTATAAGCATGAAATAACTATGTACTAATGAGATAATAATCAAGTTCCTAGAATAACACATCATAATAAAGTTTTGGATGCCATTTTTTTTATAAGATAATTGTCCTACCTTTTCATTTGTTAAATTATTCTAATGGAATTTTGAGTAGAAGATAATTTTAAAGGTTTTTTCCAATTATCATCCACAAGGAAATGGTTTTGTTGATTCTACAAATGAGAATTACTATATGTTGTCAATAAATGGCTAGAAAAGAATCCTAGAAACTAACACATCCAATCAAAATATAATTTGTAGGTTGATAGAACTAGGGTTAATATTTATTTAGGGGAATCTCCTTATTATCTTGCCTATGGTTTTAACTTTTTTTCTCTATCAATTTGAAATGTTCAAACTTGTAGTTTATTAAGGATTACTTATAAATAGATTATAAAGTTGATTCAAAACATTTGAATTCCTTAAACTTAGAAGGAAAGAGAGTTGCTACCCTAAATTATTTTATAAAACATCATGCAAAAGTCAAAATATGGTTTGACAAAATAACCAAGGTGAAATTATGTTGGATATCTAACCTCCTATGGGACAAAGCAAGATAAAAGAAATGTGATCATCCTAAATTAAAAAAATTATGCTTAGGTCCCTTTTAGATATCAAATTTCTTTAGATAAAACACCTTGGGGATCAATTATTTTATTGAAGATCCTATCCCAATGGTAATTAATGTGTAGTATCTCAAACATTGCTTTAACTATTAGAGGTTTCAAGAGCCATTTTTGTATACAATTAGTCTAGGTTTCTATTTTCTTTGTGTGTTTTTGGTCAATATATATTTTTTATGTTAGTTTTTATTTGGTTTGATTCTATTGTCTTTCTCCTTTATTTATATTTTTCTATTTTGCAAGTGTGTTGTTTTTATGTTTGTGTTTGTGTTTATTTTAGTTAATTTTCCTTATGAGTTGTTTTTCTCAAGTTACCACCTTATTCTATTGGGGATGGATTTAAATGGTGATTTAAATGGGAACCCACTACTAGTATTTAGGCAAGTCATCAACTTGGAGTATATGATTATGTGTTCATTTATCACAAACCTAAGAATGTTGGTTTATTGATGACTAGGTGCTTATGAGTTTTAGGAAGGGATTTTGACATATCACACATTAGAGACACTTTAAATTTTCATGGGTTGGTTTGGGTGAGATGTTAAAACTCCACCTCAATTGAAAAATCCAAATGTTACACTATTTATGATGACCACTATGGCTCCCAACCTAGAAAAATGACTTAACCTATACTTAAATTCAACATAGCTTTCTTGCAACTTAAGAAACAATTGAATATGATTCTCTCTTACTAGTTTACCAAGATTATTGTGGACACAATTACTAATGATGAATGGTACAAGGCCATTATTTACTAATTAAAAAAAAATCTAGGAAATTTTAATGTAACATAGAGGAGATCACTAAGAATGAAAATAGTAATTACATGATCCAAACCAATGTTATGTATAGAGGGAATTATGAAGGCATATAATTGAGATTCCTAAACCAAAAAGAATAAAGTTATGTCAATATAATTTCATGAAAAAATTGGAGGATATGGTTTAGATGATGCCACAACTCACCAAATTCTAAGACTATTGAACTATTGACCTCAGCTATTTGAGGATTCTCATCAACACATGAGAATATACCATATTTTCTAAATACTTACACATATAGAGATAAATCCAAGCATTCCTTTATAGTATATTTATGAGGTACATCCTTTTCCCAAATGGAGCTTGGATTTCATAGGTGTGATAAACCCCAAAATTTTTATAGGAAATAAATTTATTTTGATAGGCAAAAATTACTACATGAGGTGGACTAAGGTATAAGCATGAAATAACTACACTAATGAGATAGTAATCAAGTTCCTAGAATAACACATCATGATAAAGTTTTGGATGTCATTTTTTTTTATAAGATAATTGTCCTACCTTTTCATTTGTTAAATTATTCTAATGGAATTTTGAGTAGAAGGTAATTTTAAAGGTTTTTTCCAATTATCATCCACAAGGAAATGGTGTTGTTGATTCTACATATGAGAATTACTATATGTTGTGAATAAATGGCTAGAAAAGAATCCTAGAAATTGACACATCTAATCAAAATATAATTTGTAGGTTGATAGAACTAGGGTTAATATCTATTTAAGGGAATCCCCTTATTATCTTGCCTACGTTTTTAACCCTTTTTCTCTATCAATTGAAATTTTCAAACTTGTAGTTTATTAAGGATTACTTAGAAATAGATAAAAAAGTTGATTCAAAACATTTGAATTTATTAAACTTATAAGAAAAGAGAGTTGCTACCCTAAATTATTTTATAAAACATCATGCAATTGTCAAAATATGGTTTAAAAAAGTAACCAAGGTGAAATTATGTTGGATATCTGACCTTGTCCTCCTATGGGACAAAGCAAGATAAAAGAAATATGATCATCCTAAATTAAAAAATTTATGGTTAGGTCCCTTCTAGATATCAAATGCCTTCAGATAAAACACCTTGAGGATCAATTATTTTATTGGAAATCCTATCCCAATAGGAATTAATGGGTATTATCTCAAACATTTCTTTAACTCTTAGAGGTTTTGAGAGCCATTTTTGTACACAATTAGTCTAGGTTTCTATTTTCTCTGTGTGTTTTGGGTCAATATATATTTTTTATGTTAGTTTTTACTTGGTTTGATTATATTGTCTTTCTCCTTTTTTTATATTTTTCCATTTTCCAAGTGTGTGTTATTTTTAAGTTTGTGTTTCTTTTTATTTTAGTTCATTGTCCTTATGAGTTGTTTTTCTCAAGTTACTGACTCATTCTATTGGGGATGGATTTAAATGGTGATTTAAATGGGAACCCACTACTAGTATTTTTTTATATTTAGGCAAGTCAACAAATTGGAGTATTTGATTATGTGTTCATTTATCTCAAACCTAAGAATGTTGGTTTATTGATGACTAGGTACTTATGAGTTTTAGGAAGGGAATTTGACATATTACACATTAGAAACACTTGAAATTTTCATGGGTTGGTTTGGGTGAGATGTTAGAACTCCACTTCAATTGAAAAATCCAAATGTTACACTATTTATGATGACCACTATGGCTCCCAACCTAGAAAAATGACTTAACCTATACTTAAATTCAACATAGCTTTCTTGCAACTTAAGAAACAATTGAATATGATTCTCTCTTACTAGTTTAATGAATATCAAGGTATCAAATAATTCAAATTGAAAATCTATTAGAGCTTTAAATCTCACCATAAATATAGTTGTGTAATATTCCTAATAGGAGTGAAGGGCAATTAAGAATTAATATAGGGTCCTAATAATTTTTTTTTTCTAGTAATGTGAATACTAATATTGATGTTTTAAGTTGTGATTATAAATAATAAAAAGATAAATTACATAAACACTATTACAAATAGAGTTGAACATCTAGGTTCTATAAGTCCACATTTTAAAATTAAATTTTCTCTTGATACTAAATATAATGCCAACTATGAATAGGTACAATGGTGGATAGCAGATATTTCTCATCACTATCTCTTAGACTTCAATAGACTTGATTTAGTGAATAAATTACCTACTCAAATATTTTTAGTGTGAAAAGAGCTATTACCAAACTATTTAACTTTTACCTAGTTGACATATTCATAATACACTTAAGCTCATGTAGAAGTTATTTATAACTTTTTCTCACCCCATATGCACAATACACATGCCCTCACACTTTTCATAAGTGAATTCACATGTATCACATCTTGGAGGGGTAGTTAAACTTTTAGTCCTATAATTTCACCTCCTCATCCTTGCCTTTATATGCAAGGTATCTATTGTACTTTTGTATGCTTCAAATTTTGATAATTGTACGATAGTTATGTAAGGCCCCAATCTTATGAGTGTCAGTATTGTATATTGTTCCTTGGTGACTTCCATTATTGTTGGTTGACTCCATCAAAATAGTGAAATGGTGATGCAGTTCAACAATTGAGAAACCAAAGAGGTTTGTCAATTGTTGCAGCCCCCTTTCACAAAGAAAATTAACACAAGCAATATTTAAACACAATCTTCTACACAAGAGTATTTATTTACATTAAAAAAATATTGGAAGTCTACAAATCAAATGAAAATTAAAATTAAATCCTCCATGTAAGCTCCATCTACAACAACAATCTTCTAAAGTTAAGATTAATAATCAAATGTGAAAAGTTTCACCACAAACATGTCACTTATGTCCATTATTTTTCCTTGATTATCACAAATATTTTAAAATTCCTTCTAGGTTTTATGCTCCTCCTTCCTAGCTTTCCATAACTTTTTGAATTTCTTGATTTCATTATTGTATGAGAAAGTTATGTCCAATTTACTAAAACTAGGTCTCACAATCACGACCCAGACAATCTACTCCCCAAAAATGGCAGTCAAACATCCAAAATCTTCATTACTCCTTTCTGGGCGTGGGTATCATGCATTCAACTCCTTGATTGTTTTTCCTAAAAAAATTCAAATCTTTTCCCAAATTGACATCCACTAACTCCTCCTTGCACTGCCACTCCCAACCACCAAGCACCCTTGGAAAACATTTATTCCAATTCTTTAATGTAATCCCATGAGTTACAAAAAAAATCATTCTTTAATTTGTTTCCAAGATGTAATTTAAATTTACATCAAATACATAAACATTGCATCTAAAGTTCATGCCAAATAAAGTGAAATAGTTGAAGGAAGGGAGAAGAAGATTTATTTCATGCCTGCAAGATGAACAACCCACCAAATTTGAGAAAAGGAAAATAAAATAAAATATTTTTTTTTGGTTGTGCAGGATTTCCCATGCACCCAAATTCTCCTACATCAAACACCTTGGATAAGAAAGAATGTTTCATGAGTGGGATCTCATGATCATTCATCTAATTTTAGGTTTCCAAGCCCATGTTTCCCCTTCTATATTCCTCACTTTCCATCTTTTCAAATACTCCTTGTTTTCCTTGCTCAGTGTCTGCTTGATTGTCCCCGAATTCATAATTTATCAATCTCCTTATTCTTCCTTTCAATTAATTGATGCACCCTTTGTGTTGTGTCAAGGAAATCTGAAACACTCCTACTCTTTCCACTTTTTCCTTTTGGAAACCTCTCCTTTTTTTGATGAGCTAAAATTAGGTCTTTCCCCTTAAATTATTGTCTTCCCCTTCTAAAATCAGCATGTTGTTTATGTCTCTTGGTGCTTGTTTGTGACTTTTCTTCCATAAAATTTAATTTCTTAAAGTTCTCTAGCAATTTCTCTTCCTTTAAACTTTGTAAAATATCTCTAACATATTTTAAATGATTCAAAATTTCATATAAAACAATTTCAAACTTAGCAAAGAGTGGTTTTTGTGCTTCATCCTCCACCATACCTTTGATCTCCATGGGGACTTCCCGCTCTTCTTCTGTTGTACCAACTTATTTTGGATGAGAAACCAAGGCATAACACATCTCCATTGGAATTTTCTCTAGAAGTTATTTTTCTAGGATTACACATACTTTAGTATCGCTGCCCACTTCCTTATGTTTCTCCTTCATGGGTGTCATAACATATTTCTTTGCATCTTTGGTTATTGTATAAGTGTTGTATTAACCATCATATATGGAATTCCTATCATACTATGATGGTCTACCCAGAAGAATATGAAAAGCATCCATAAGCATCACATGACAAATAATCTCATCTTTATAATTACCAATCTGAAAACTTACCATACATTATTCATTCACGAAAAATTGATTGCCCTTTTGCAACCACATAACTTTATATGGGTTTGGATGTTTTGTTTTATCCAAACATAACTTCTCTACCATTTCTTGGGATACCAAATTTTCCATGCTACCATTGTCCACAATCATGGTGCAACACTTTCCCCTTTCCTTACAAATGGTCTTGAACAAACTCCTTCTTTGTATGGTTTCTTGTTGCTCCTTTTTTGGCTTTAAGAGCACTCTCGTTAGCATAAGAGCCTCTCCATCCTTTGTGTTTTCTATCTCATTCTCTTCTTCAGTCTCTATGGTGAATGTTCTCCCAGTTTTACTCTTCCTATCCTCTTGTTGCACTTGAGGGCATTCAAATACCCTGTGACCAACCTTTCAACAATTGTAACAAACTCTTGAAAATCCTCTTCCTCTTCCATAATCTCCCCTTCCCCTTGAAGTTTCACCTCTTCCTCTGAAGGAATCTCCACTTCCTCTCACATTTGAACCATAATTTGTTTGAGACCAGATTGCCTCTCCCTCCTTTATTGGTTGTCCTCTCCCATTATTTTGTTGTTCTCTACTTTTGAAATTTTCTTCTCTATTTCTAGAATTACTTTGATTCCTTCTTGCCAACTTTTTATCTTCCTTGACAGCATATTGGTAAGATTCCTCAATTGTTCTTATCATCACCATACTAATCTCATCTTGGATAGAAATCTGCAACCCATTCACATACCTTGCAACCTGTTCTTCACCATCTTCAACATGTACAACATGTATACTTAGTCTATAAAACTCTTCTATGTATTCTATGACACTAAAATCCTTTTGTTTAAGGTTCTTCAACTTTTTTAATTAATTTAATGTGATAATCCACATGCAATAATTTTTCTTTCATTTTTGCAACCATCTTCTCCCATGATTTTATCTTCTCTTTTCCTTTTCTCTATCTTTCAATATGCACTTGATCCCACCATAGGGATGCATGTCCCTTCAACCTTGTGCCAAAATATTTCACCTTCTTCTTCTCTTCAATGGCTTCCAAGTCAAAATATTTATCCATTTATGCAATCCAATCCATAAGCTCTTCTAGATTCATACTTCCATTGTAACTTGATGGGTCCATCCTTGGTTTAATCTCAAGCTTAGCCAACACTTGTAAGAATATCTCTTCATGTGCATCTTCTCCTTGCACTACTGCAACCTCTAGAACTTCTTCCTCATCCTAACTAATGTCTTCAATAGGTATCCCTCTTCTCTGAGAAGTTTCTATGGCCTCCAATCTTGCTGATATTCCCCTTATCAATTCCATAACTGTTGGGTTTTCTTCTCCTTATGGGACTCTTCCTCTACCACGACCTCTATGTGCCATTTCCTCTCCAAGCATCTATAATCCTTCTTTGATACCAATTGATGTAGTTCAACAATTGAGAAACCAAAGAGGTTTCTCAATTGTTACAACCCCCTTTCACAAAGAAAATTAACACAAGCAATACTTAAATAAAATCTTTTATACAAGAGTATTTAGAAATATTGGAAGTATACAAATCAAATGAAAGTCACAATTAAATCCTCCATGTAAGCTCCATCTGCAACAACAATCTTCTACAGGTAAGATTAAGAATCAAATTTGTAAAGTTTCACCACAAACCCATCACTTTTGTCCATCACTACTCCCTAATTATCATAGATGTTTTAAAACACCTTTTGGGTTTTATGCTCCTCCTTCCCAACTTTATAAAAAATATTGAATTTCTTGATTTTTTTATCATATGAGAAAGTTATTCCCAATTTACTGAAACTGGGTCTCCTAGTCACGACCCAAACAATCTCTTTCTCCCCAAAAATTCTAGTCAAACATCCAAAATATTCATTGCTCCTTCCTGGGTGTGGGTATCATGCATTCAACTCCTTGATTTTTTTTATTGGAAAAAATCAAATTGTTTCCCAAATTGACATCCACTAGCTCCTTCCTGTACCTCCACTCCTAGCTGTTGAGCACCATTGATAAACATTATTCCAATTCTTTAATTTAATCTCAAGAGTTACTAAAAAAATTCATTCTTTAATTTGTTTCCAACATGTAATTTAAATTTACATCAAATACATAAACATTGCATCTAAAGTTCATGCCAAACAAAAGTGAAATAGTTGAAAGAAGGAAGAAGAATAATTATTTCATGCCTGCAAGACCAACAACACAACAAAATTGAGAAAAGGAAAAATAAAATAAATCTTGAGATGTGAGTTGTATAAAAAGTAAGATGTGATGTGTGCTACAAGAGTCATATAGATATAATGTATGTCACAATGTGAATTTAATAAATGTCTTGAGTATGATTTAAATCATAGAAATAATTACTTAACTCATTATTCCCACTCTAATACTTATCTGATGCTATGGTATAGTAGGGGTCTCTTAATGGTGTAATGAAGAAATTTGTCATCTATTAGTTATAATTGTAGCACTCTTATGTATAATGAAAATTGAAGGATTTTACATTTTGTTACAAGAATTGTACTCTTCTTTCAAGATTAATAATTGATACATATATATTAGGGTTTGTTCTCATTTGTGGTTGTACCTTCAAAATTGATATTGGAAAAAAAGGAAAAGTATCATAACACGTGTGGATTATTTTGTAGAATGGGTATTTAGGTTTTTGCATCATGTTTCACCAAAAATAAGTTGACCTTGTGTTAATAGTTGGCATATTATTGTGGGAAAATGCTCATTGACATTATCAAGATGTTATTTAAGAAAGTATATCTATATAAATATATATATATAAGAAAATTAAAAAAAAAATCTTTCAAGGTACTTATGTTGATGATATCTCGAGAATTAAAATAATGAGTTTACTAACATTGCACTCCAAGACTTGTGTGTTCTGCCTTCCAAGATCAAATAATGATCATTTAAGGGTGCACACAAATAACCCTTGAGGTATGTGAATTTATTTAATGCCAATTGTTAACGTACATGCCACCATGTTATTTCAATTATTTATACCATGGAAAACTAATGAGTTTAATGAGTATGAAGGTATACATAAACACCAATGGTCTCAAATGAGATAACTCACAAGGCCTTAGACGTCCTAGTCCATGTTGTGAGTCTTCTCATGCTTAAGGTTGAGTCAAAATATCATTTCTAAGGTGAGCCAAATACATTTAATGTTGAAGTTTCAACAAGAGTGAGCTTAATTGTGTTTTTAAGTGCCCATGGGGATGTCATGGGGGAGATATAAAGGAACTGGTAGGTATTCTCTAAAGGGGGGAAATTTCTTCCCCTTTTTTTTCCTTCTTCTAGGGGAATTTTTGGGGACTGGGAGAAGGCTGATTGCTGAGAGGAAGAGAAGAAGAGGCTATGGAGTCATGGAATGAGGAAAGAGTCATTTAAAGTGACACTTCCAAGGCTATTGTATGCATTTTAGGAGGTAAGCCTCCATGTGTTAATAATTTTATTGTTTCGAGTCTTTTCCATATGTTAATAATTAAGTAACTGTTGTGAGACTTTCTCATATGTTAATAAGTATGTTGTTGTTGAGTCTTTTGGGTTGGATTTGGGGTTTCGTGGGTCTACTTGAGCAAAATTGTCCTCCTTTAACTAGGGTAGTGTCCTTGCTGAGTGGTGTCTTGGTTATGTGTTGGCTCACCATCATAAAATGTCACTGCCTATATGTGCAAAATTGACATTGTTTTTTTTTTTTTTTAATGTTATGGTGCATGCATAATTTCCTAAGGCCCTTATGGGTTTTCTTTGCTTGGGGGTATGGTGAGAACTTTCAGGCTTGATGAACCATTATGGTTGGGAGGAAAGAGTGGATGGCCCCATTGGTTTTTTGGTTTTAAACATTCTTTTGTGCAGGTGGGATTTGTAGATGGGTTATTTTTGTTATCGTTTGTAGCCTGTAGCGTTAAGGGATTTGTGTGCCCAAAAAAAATGCTAAATATTTGTTAGAGAATGGTGTAGTCTTATGAAGGAGGATGGTTCTAAAAAATAATAATATATACATCCTTGTTTGTACTCATAAAAAGATAAGGAATGGGCATTTTATTTTATTTTACTTGGGCTCATGAAGGATGAGAAATAGGTTGATTTATTGGAATTCTAGTCTCTATTATTTTGGCATGAGAAATAAATTTTGGGAGAATATAAAAACCATGAATTAGTAGTTACAAGGGTTTTGTGGCATCTTGAAAGAAAAACAAAACATGAATAGGGAACCTCATAGTGTTTCCTTACATTTTTAAGTCAATGTTCTTTATGTTTTTAAAATCGGGATTTCAGTTATTAAGAGCATCCTTTGTTGACATAATTGAAGTTCTTGGCCAAAATGGACATGGATAAGAAAAAAAAAAAAAAGATTTAAAATGAAAGAAAAATAGATAAAACAAGAAGAATTTTGGGGTTGACATTTTGAAGACCCCATCTCTCCATATTCCCTTGCAAACATATGCACCAAAATAAAGAAAAAATAAAAACAAAATGACAAATGCTTCACATTTATTGCTTAACAATTACATGCATGGGAGAGACTTTCAATTTTCTCCTTTTCAAATCTACTCTCCATGGATTAATTCCTTCCCAAAAATCTTAAAACTCCTCCATTTTTTCAAGAAAATAATCCTTAGAACAGATAGAAGGGACACATAAAATCACAAAAAAAAGAGTATATTGAAGGAACACATTTGTACATTCATGGTTGACCTACAACACCTACTAGCCACCTCCTGTGTGGCACCTCTTTGCCAAGCTACGACTTGTAGCGCCCAAAAAACCTCATCCTCTAGTTTGTGGTCATTATTCCTCCCTAATGCCTAACTCCAGACTCATGCCTCACCTTGATTTAATGCTACAAATTTACATGCCAAATAGGAAAACCACACTGCAACCCCCCATTCTCACTTGGTCTCAATAGCTAAAATGAATTCAAAGGAAATTCCTTACGAAGGAAAGAAATGATAGGGTTTTCTTTTAGCAAGTATGGCTTTAAAACCTCTATAGTCTGATGGAGAAAAGTGACACAACTACAGTGAGAAAAAGGGATAGGTCTAATTTTATGAGAACCAAAAGTTAGGTAATTTTGTAAAAAGAATATGGCTGTTAATTTGTTTTGTGGAAAAGAGTTGTGTAGACCATTGCAATAATTAAGATAGGTATCTTTAAGTTGTTACTCTTTCTTAGTTGCTAAGGATAGTTTATCCTTAGCCATCTATTTTCAATGAGCTCTTCAATTCATAAGGGCTTAAATTCATCTTCTCCACAAAGTCTATTTCATTTATTGATGTGCTTGGTTGCATATACTAAGGTGTGTCAACCAGAAGAGAATTAAAGTGCCTTCATAGCAAAAAATCTCTTTGTAAAAAATGCTACCTGCTTTTAATAACTATCATTTTCAATAAGGCTTTCATTTATATAATAGATTTAATTGGGCTTATTGGATTTACAAACAACTTATTCATGAATATATATATATATATATATGTATGTATGTATGTATGTATGTATATATATGTATGTATGTAAATACAAATACATATATATATATATATATACACACACATTTATATATATGTAAATACATTATTCGAGAATAGAGGAAAATCAAGGGAAACATATATATATCACAAAAGCTTGGAAATTTTGAGGTAAATCAATTCCTTGTATCCTTTGACTTGATTTAATTGCTATTATCAAATCATGCATGAAGTCTTTATTCATTTCAATGTAGTGTTATCACAACGCCATAATAAGTGAAATGTTGTTATGTGTTTGATGTGGCCTTGAGGCTGATTGTAATGAAATCGTTTACCACCTTAAGGCAGTCACTTGCCCTGCAACCAACATAGTATGGATTCCACCATGTCTTAGAGCCTACACGGTTAGTGTACAAGGCTAGGCCGAGGATTGATGAGCTTCAAAGGCTCGACCATTACCATTATCTACATATAGATGCTTGGCCTATGAAGGTCATCAAAATTTATTTTGATGACTAAGTAATATGTTAAGATTAATTCTTATGAAGGATTGATTACAATCCTATGGGAGGGTAGGAAATCCCTATTTATATTTTGTGTATTTCATTTCTATTATATAAAAATCATGTTATAGTATGGAACGATAACAAAGAGAGGCTCGTCAAATGTCTATTCAACCTTGTATTTGTATAAATGTTGTATTAGGAAAGAAAATGACCTCGTTCGATAGGAACAATGGTATGAGTTCTGAGCTTGAGACACACTAAGCCTTGCTTAGGTTGATCTAGATTATGGACATGGCTATTTTACTTAATTCCATAATAAAATAGACATTAGTCTGCATGTTGTACGTGGTTGCATGTATAGGATAAGCCAGTAAGCCCATAAGGGAAAATTAAGAATATAATTTTTATGCTGATAAAATTTACTCGACCATTGTGATTTGGTCGAATCTAGAGCAAAATTTGTTGTTGGTTTTAAGGATAGAAAAAAAATGTAGATTGATCCAGAAAATTCCATGCAATCTTAACTAAAATATTTTTGCTCAAGAATTTCCCTGACAAACATGTTGAGCTTTATTTTCTTGCAATATTTAAATTTCTCATCGAATTTCCCAAAGATGAAAGAGTTAAAGATCTGGGTAATAGAATTTTTTTCCTTATGTATGAAGTTGGGCTATTTGGATTATTTATTTCCTGAACTTTGTGGAAACCCCGTTCTGTATTAAAACAGTGAACATTAATTGTAAGGTGATCATTTAGCATGTCAAAAACTTGAGGACAATAATAGAGTAAATGATAATATTTTTATTTAAATATAATTGTTTAGTTTGAAAACAGTAATATGTTGATGTAAGAAATGATTATTCTTTTGCAAACAACTCTGTTTTGTTAAAAAGTTATTCTTATCACTAAACAACAACATTTTTTATAACTATTAGTAGGAAATGGTGCATGTTTTGTTTAAACAATGAATGTACATATGTGAATAGCTTGCTTCTTAACTGTTTAGTAGGAAATAACATTTCTTCTATTCAAACAATGAATGCACATAGGCAAACAACTAGCTATACAACTATTTAGTAGGAAACAATATTTGTTTTGCTTAAATAGTGAATATTCATATGTTGACAACTAGTTTCATAACTGTTTAATAGGAAACGATATTTATTTTGTTCAAATAATGAATGATATTATGTGAACACAGTAGTGAGAACACTATAACAGTATGTGTGGAAATGTTAGCATATAATTGTTTTGTTTTCCTTATTTTGACAAAGAAATGTCAATTAGAATAATGTTTAAAGATTGCAGTATGAATAATGCTTATTTCAGAATGTATGCACAAACTTTAACATTAGTAGGCACATATATGTGTATGGACATAGACTTCATCTATGTGCATACACATACTTGTGACATACCTTCTCTTGTTTTTATTACATTTTTAAAAAGGAAAATGCTTAAGATGTTAAGTAGAAAATAGTCATAAGAATGATATGACTGATTGTTGAAATACTCTATGAAACATAGAATCTAGTTTCTGGTTAGAGTATAAAATTGTATTATGTTTCTTCTTTTGAAGATATTTGTGAAAGAATAATTTAAATACTTGAACAAAATAGTGATACCTTAGTTGACTAGAGCACCTATGGGTAGTTGCTGCTAGAAGGTAGATAACTGTTATATTAGAAAGTTACCTTTCGGGATAGGTGTCGAAATGGAGTTCAAAGAGTCTAGGTTTGATTTACTAGAACCTATTGTTTGATGTTGTTGTAACACAGTTTTATGCTTGTCCAAGCAATATTGTTCATTAGGTATGTATGAATGAACTCTGTGATTTCACTCTCTACCATTCCTAGCATAGATCTTCCACTTTATATTCTAAACTAGTAGATAGAAATGTCATGTTGATGTTTGGGCAAGCACCAGATTCCACCTTGTAGGTTTTTCTCTTGCTAAAATTTCTGTGCAGGGTTGGCCATTCTTCAAGTCAAAAGGATAATGAGGAAGCGTAAGCTTCGTGGTTGGGTGGTAAAGTGCTTCAACCATGTTCTCATCCACCAGTGGAGGTGAGCATCAAGAACCATAGTTGTTCACCAGACTAATATAGTCTAAAATGTAACTTGATGTAATTCATTCTTGTACTTGATGTAATACATACAATGTAATGATTTTTGTGGCCTTAAAAGCCAATTCAAACTTGATATTGTAATTTGAATTTTGAAGTGAATATAAGAATCTTTAACTCATTTTAAATAGACATGTGTATCTATGATTGACTTTAGCCACTAGTTATGTATTTTTAATTTGAAGTATATTCATGTGTCATATGCAATAATATTAATTAAGTAATAATTTTGAATGGGTTATTACATCTTTGAAAAAAAATTTAGCAATATTGGTTGCATCACTAGCCTTTTTTCATGGGATAAAATTCACCATTTTAGAGAACATATCCACCACTACAAATATAGAATCATTTCCCCTTTGAGTCCTAGGCAAACCCATAACAAAATCCATACTTATAGAATCCCATGGTCGAGATGGTACTGGCAATAGTTGATACAACCCTATATTCTAACTTCATCCCTTTGCATGCTGACATACTCTACATATATCCACATACTTCTTGACATCATCCCTCATTCATGGTGAGTAAAAGTGTGTACTCAACTAAAAATAAGTTTTATCTTGTCCAAAGTGTCCTCCTAGACTACCATTATGCTTCTCTTTCAAGAGATTCTATGTCATTAATCCCCTAGGTATGCACAATTGACTTCCTTTGAATAGCAAACCTTCTTGTAGCATATAATCAATCCAAGGACCCCTATCTCTGCTGATTGGACTACTACAAGCTTCATAAGCATCTTTGAAATTTGGATCATCTACATACAACTCCTTCAAACTATCAAAACCAACATTGTTAGCTCGAATTTCATGCAACAATAAACTTCTACTTAATACATCAACAAATTTTTTTGTTTTCCCACTCTTATGCTTCAACACAAAATTATATCTTTGAATATACTCTACCCACTTTGCATGCCTCCAATTTAATTTATGTTGACTATTAATGAACTATAATGCGTCGTTGTTAGTGTAAACAAAAAACTCCTTAGAAAGCAAGTAATGCCTCAATTTCTTCAATGATTGAACCAATGCATATAATTTAAGATCATAGACAAAATATTTCTTCTTGGCATCATTCATTTTCTCACTAAAACAAGCCACTAGTTTACCTTCCTGGCTAATAACAACCCCTATTTCTAAGCCACTATCATCACATTCAACTTAAAATACTTTATTGAAATTAGGCAATGCAACTATAGGTTGCTTGGTTACTTTATATTTAAGAAATTTTAAACTCTTTTCAGCCTCTAGAGTCCATATAAACTACTTTTTAGACCCCTTAATGGTTTCAAGTATAGGAGCAACTACATGACTGAAATTTCTAATAAAATTCATGTAAAAGCTAGCAAGCCCATGGAAACTCCTTACCTTAGGTGCACTCCTTGGTGTTGGCCAATCAACGATAGCTTGGACCTTTTCCTTGTCTATTTTCAACCCTTCACTGGATAACACAAAACCGAAATACATCAATTTAATTTGCATAAACACACACTTCAAATTAATCTACAACTTCTCTTCATGCAACCTTGTCATCAACATCCTCAAATGTTGTAGATGTTCTTCTTTAGACCTAATAAAAACCATGATGTCATCAAGATACATAAGAAAAAACTTCTGTATAAAATGTTTTAAGACTTTGTTCATGAGCCTCATAGAAGTATTGGGTGCATTCATGAGCCCAAAGGGCATAACCAACCATTCTACAGTCCATCATTAGTTTTAAATGTTGTCTTCCACTCATCTCTGGGTTTGATCTAAATCTGATGATGACAAATTTTCATATCTATCTTCAAAAAATACTAAGAACCACCCAAGAAATCCATCAAATCATCTATTTTGGGGATTGGAAACTTGTATCTGATATTTCTGTTATTAATGGCCCTCGATTCTATACACATTCTCCATTCATTTCCCTTCTTAGGCACCAAGATTGTAGGAACTACATAAGTACTAAGACTCTCTTATCAACCCTTTCTAAAGTAATTCCTCAACTTTCCTTCTAATCTCATCATTCTATTGGGGATTTAATATGTATGCAACCTTGTTTGGAAGGCTAGCCCTTGGAATAAAATCCATGTGATGACTAATACTATGATTAGGAGGTAACTCATTAGGAAAATCAGCTAGAACAATATCCTTATTTTCCTCCAAGATATCTTGTACCTCCTTAGTCAACTCTTCTAATTGTGTAGAGGTAAGAAACTCCTTGGGTTTGAGCACCAAAGAAATTCCTCTTTCTTCCTTCTTCATGATATGCAAGAACTCTTTTCCACTCACCAACATTATCTTGTTGTTGCTACTACTACTGCTATCCTCTTCTTGCTCACGCATAGGCAACAAAGTATTCTTAATTCCATCCTTCTCAAAGGTATAGGTGTTACTCCTCCCATCATGTACAAATTTTTGATCAAACTCCCAAGGCATAACAAGCAATACATGGCACACATCCATGGGTATGATATCACAAATCACACTATCATTATAACTGCAAATTTGAAATTTTATTAATGCTTGTTCATCAACCAACAATTGATGACCTTTCTAAAGCCAATAAAATTTATAAGGTATAGGATGATTAATTCTCTTAAGACCCAACTTATCCACCATTTCCAAAACCACTAAGTTATCTGTACTACCACTGTCAATAATTAATTTGCAGTACTTTCCTTTTCCTTGCACTTTGTCTTGAATAAGGCTCTTCTTCTTTTTGGTTCTCTACTCTCCTTCGATGGCTTCAATAACACTCTTTTGAACAAAAAAGACTCTCTAGTCTTAGGTTCTTCAATGTGATGAGAAGGTGATCCCATGCTTTCTTTCTCTGCTTGCATGATTTGAGTGTTCCTTTCTGACCTACGTGACTTTCTCTTGCGATCTTTAGACACTCCTAACTCTTATGACTAGGATATTGATTGCATTTGAAGAATTTACTATCAAAACCTCTTCCTCTTCCTTGATAACCACCTCTACCATCTTCCTCCTTTATTCTCATAGCCTCCTCTTTCTTGATTAGCTGGTCCACTAGAACTACTAGCCCCTTCATATTGATGAATTTTTTGTCCCCTTGTGGTCCTCTTCCTCTAAAGCCTCTTCATCTATTTCTTCTTTGCTGATTTTTCTTCCTCACAAGCATCTCTTCAACCTTAATGGAAAACTGATATGCTTCCTCAAGAGTTCTCAGAGACACTAGACTTAACTCATCCTGCAAACTATATTTCAATACATTTAGATACCTTTCCACCTTTTCCATATCCTCTTCACTATGGCCTGAATGAATCGCCAATTCGTATAATTCCTCCATATATTATTTGACTAACATATCCTTTTGCTTGATATTTTGTAATATTTTGAAAATATTGGTTTGATAATATGTTGGATGGAACTTTGTCTTTAATTTGGAAACCATTCAATCCCAAGAGGTGATCTTTTCTTTGTTTTTCTTTTGTCTTTCTAATAGCACAAAATCCCACCACATTGTAGTGTGGCCTTTAAGTCTTGTATAGGAAAACTTAACCTTTCTTTCTTCTATAACTCCTTCATATTTAAAGTGTTTTTATAGATCATTGATCTAGTCAATAAGCTCTTCCCCATTCAAGCTTCTAGAATACATAAGAACCTCAACTATTGGTTTGGATCCCACATTCATAATGGCTCTAATCAATTTTTCTTCCACTCCTAGCTCTTATTGGGCTTCATCATCAACTTGTGGTTGCTCTTCTTCCTCAATTTCACTGACATCATCAACAATTACTCCCCTATATTGTGCATGTTCTATTGCATCTATTCTTGTTTTTAGATTTCGCAACATCTCCAAAATTCCTTCTTCATGGCCTCTTTTACCACCACCTCGAGTACATCCTCATCTCATTCTTCTTGGTGGAATTCTATCCACTTCCCAAACTCCCAAAATCTTATGGCTTTGATACCAAAATATAATGGAAAGCATTTAAAGACTATAATGGAAAACGTTTAATTTCTAACCACTACTGGGTGAGGTGACAAAAACCTTAGCAATTTCATTCATTGATTAAAGAAATAAGAATCATAGCCTCAACCATCAAGAGGGTTAACAATTTAATTTATCAATTAAAGAAACAAGAATCATAGCATTAGCCATTAAGAGGGAAACAAAAAGTTTATTGCATTACCCAAAGCTATCCTTTCCTCAATGCAAGAAAACATAGCTTCAAATATATATCTCAATTGGTGCAAGGTCTAAGTGAAAGGTTCTGAATGAGTCTATATACTATTTTCTCAACCCTAACCACAAACCATAGTCCAATCTACCTTTACTTTCATTTCAACTTATCTTGATCTCTATCTCCTTTTCTTGGAAAAATATTTGAGGCTTCTCTGTGGTGACTTACATCACCTTCTCCTCAACCATTCTCTATGTTGTCTTGCCAGAGTTAATCCTCCCTTTCTAATTTTTGAATCATCCCATGCACTCAACCTCCCCTCTCTTTACTGGTAGCATACTTCCACAAATCAACTTCTTTTGAGAAACCATGTACCCCATTCTTTTTGTTAGGCAATCGATTCTCAAAAGAAAATGAACTTGTTTTTGGATAGTTTCAACAACCACAATTTTTTTTTGAATTACTCAACCTATCTCCCTTATTCATTGCAATTTCCATCCCATTTGGGCTCCAACGAGGCAAGAAGAACAAATTTCTTGATACCACATAGAGCTTGCCACCTATCACTAGTGAAATAAGGAAAAAAATAAAATAGAAATGAAAAAGAAAACCAAAATTGGCACATCAAAATTGATATGCCCCTACATCAAACAACCTCTCCATGGTTGTGAGGAAGTGGAAGCCATCAGAAGAAACTATGAAACAAAAGAACCAAAAAAATTGTTTTATAGAGTTGCCAATCCCTTTCTAGGAAGATAAATTTTCTAATCAAATTAATTATGTGGAGGTTCTCTTTGTGTTGGTGGCAGGTTTTGATTTTGATTATGTCGAGGTGGAGGATTCAGATAGTGCACAATTTCAATCCTTGGAAACCTCTTAACCATTGGCCTAGGCGGGCGTTGTGCTCATTCCTCTTCCTCTTTGAGCACAAAACTAGCTCTCATGTAATCTGTTGTGCTCCTTTGGTACATCTATACAAGAGTTTTCAATTATGAGATGATGTCTTCTTGCTCAACCATAACCCAATCTAAATATGGTTGCAAGATAGGAAAAATATTATCATGTAGTAACACCATTTAATCATGATAAAGAAACTATCAAAATTCTTATTCGTTTTCCCAATAGAGTCACCAAAAATTTGTTGGTTGATAGATTTTTCCTTTAGAAACTAATACACATTGACTCCATTTTCCCAAAAGAGAGGACTAATATATCAACAATAGTTGGAGAGATTACCATTGCATTGTTGATCTTCCTCTAAATTTTAGTTGAGGTACAACTCCCTCTTCTGATATAACTAATTTTTTGAATTTTAAGAATTGGGGGTATGCTTTGAATCAAAAAGTAGAAAAGGAAAACTAACATCTATCCACAGTCATGAAAATAGATGTGATAAAAGTGATTGGAAACTACTAACTAATGATAGCCAATAAACTAGCAAACATTCAATATCATAGCTCACAAAATAGATTAGCAAAGCTTGCTGACTCAATTCACTTCAATCTTAACATTTGCTGCAAATAAATGAACAAGACATGACAAAACAACACATCCTCACAGGGAAGGAATATTTAAATGATTATCTAATTTCACAGACTTATTCATAAACATTAATATTTCATTCATAGTACATTGCACACAAACAATAAACATTTAGAACAAGATAATCAAAACTGCAAAATTTGATCCTTCAATTAAGACCGATTCTCACTCATAAATCATAGTGCAAAGGGGATCAAAATTTTGGACCCTTGAAAAATCTGATTGAGGGATATTTAAAACCTTACATCATAACAATCATGATTTCTTGAAAAAATGATTCTTGAATAATAACCACCATTTAGCTGAATAAGCAGCTAGTCAAGAACCAACCAGTTTCTTTCAAATTAAGACAATATAGCCATTAATGACTATTTTTAAGGTTCGTTATGATTTCAACACCATTTTTGATTGATATGATGGAGTGAATCAACACTTGTTGTAAGTAGGCCTCATGGAATATACTGATGTGCGAAACATCTGCCACTTCTCACTCTTGGTGACTATTGGAATGCCACCTAAGATTGATTCCATGTAATTTCGTTAAATGTAGAGGATTTCATCGATGCCTTAATCCAACTTACTAAATTTCTATCACATCACCTTGCAGAATTCATTAAGTTTGAGGCAATTTGAATGTACTTCCAGCATTAATTTCCTTCAAGTGTACTCCACTAGTTTTCTCTTGCAATTCTATAAATTAGCTACATCGTCCTTCATTTTGCATAATGCTAATTTCAGTTTCATGTATGTTGAGTTCTTCCAATAATGCAACTTTTGAGGCTAGGAATGATTTCCTCACTGTTGAGGGTGTCGAGTGTAGTGTTGTGTGAAGTGTATCTAAGGGTTAATTTTAAGTTTAGTTTATCAAATGAATTGAAAGCATAAACCTAAAGATATAATGAAGTGCAAAGGAACAATAAATGAAAACACATAAAATAGAACAATCTCACCCAATATTTTCATTCTCCATGGCTAATCTCCATTACACCTTCTAACTTGCTGATTTGTGTTGCCCTCAGATCAAACGTGTGAGCAATCCTTGATGAATTCCTACACAATATTTGAATTATTTTCTTCTAAAATTCCTATGCCTATGACAATATGATTGAAATGTCTATGCCTAAATATGCAAAGACTAAGTGGAATAAGATAAATAAATGCAACAATATCTATGAAATATCTAAATATGTCAATGCGTTATCTAAAAATGAGAGAAAAATAACATTTTATAGAAAATTCCATTTTGAATGGACGAACGAGATTGACTTTCGACAGAGACCTAAAATCAGAGGACGAGATTAAATCTGATAATCCCTAATCAGGGTTAGGGTAAAATCCTTAAGTGAGTGATCGAGATTTCATCTAAGAGAATCAAATCGGCGGTGGAGAATAAATGAGATAATTAATTCAAAAATAAAGATTTTCAAAAATCAAGAAGATAAGAGTTGAACTAAAGATCAGATTTGGAAAATCAAGAATCTGCCTAATTACTTGATTTTTAGAGGAAAGTTACCAATTTGAATTAACTTAATTCAAAATATGGATTTTGTGAAATAATAAATAATCGATTCTCAGATTATTTACCAAAATGGACTGTCAGTTAAGAATGTGATGACA
This sequence comes from Sequoia sempervirens, assembly GCA_007258455.2. NCBI lineage: Eukaryota > Viridiplantae > Streptophyta > Pinopsida > Cupressales > Cupressaceae > Sequoia > Sequoia sempervirens. Next base: position 79,274 of record VDFB02036737.1, read on the forward strand.
TTTTAACTAATTTTATTTATTTAAAATGAGAGGAATATTAATTTTGACAATTAAATAATTAAAGATAATTATTTAATTTAGAAGATAAGATTAATAATTAAATAAATTAATAAATTCATTTAATTATGAGGATTAGTGACATATTTTTAATTTCAATCTCTTTTTTTTAAAAAAGGGTAAAAACTTTATTGAATCAAGAAAGCATTACAAAGTCAAAAGAAGGAGGCCACAAGGGGCCAAAACAACAAGAATTAATTCACACCCAAGAAGCACCTCATATCCTCAGCAACCCACTCCTCAAGAACAGGAGCCATATCACGAAGACTGTCCCAATCATCCACACACCAAGAATCAGTCTTTTCTGACGCCCATCTAGCCAGCCCATCAGCCACCCTATTCCACTCCCGCAGAATATGACGGAAAACAATGGAATCCAAAGTATCACTCAAAGAAACAATCTGTTTAACAACCACAACCAATTGCCAATTCACATCCTCTAAATTTTGATTATTCAACATATCAATAACACCTAGGAATCAGCGTCACAGACAATCTGCCGCCATCCAAGGGCCACCGCATGCTCCATCGCCACGAGAATAGCACTCGCCTCCATAAGATTATTAGTTTGCAAACCATGATACATGGAAAAGGATTAGTGACATATTAAATAAACAAATAAAATTTATTTATTTTAATAATCACAAAGAAATAAATGAAGAAAGGTAATTAAATAAATTTAGAAATTTATTTAATTAGGGGAAGACTTAGACAATTAATGACATATTTAATAAATAAATAAAATTTATTTATTTAATAATCATGAAGAATAAAAGGACATGAATTAATTAAATAATTATGAATTATTTAATCAATAGTCGAATTTGGACCAAGGACATAATTAAATGTCATAATTATGCTAGGACGAAAGTGGTGAAAATAGAGCTTGCAGGCCTAGGTCATTTTTATGTGTCTGCATTTTGCCCCTCTTTGCCATAATGTAGCATGTCGCATTGTGACAAAGAAAATAAGTCAAAAATATGCCCCAGTGCAAAATAAGATGAAGAAGAACAATGAGGAGGGTAGCGGTATGCCCCCTCGAGAGGACAGACAAGTTCCAAGAACACGAGTGTGCTCTCAAAATGGACGAGAAGGCTAGAATATGAAAAGACAAAGAAATGTTGGTGCAAAAGATATGGATGATGATATGGATGCAATTCCTATATGAGATGGGTGAGAGAAGATGAGAAGACTAAAGAAGATGCATGTTAGTTCGTAGACCAAATCGTTCAAAACATTACCATAGGACTTTTTATATTTATTGCTCTTAATCATCATTGGGCAGATTATTGTAATGGCCAACAAACACCATGATATGACATAGATCAAGGTGTACAAGGTCATACCATCACATAAGACAAGTAGTCACATACAAGGATGATCGTGACTCATACTAAGAGTACAGTTGCCCTAGTCTTTTTGTCTTAACCAACCACAAGTAGAAAAGACAAAAGGGACAAGTCATGAAATGTCGTTGCTTCTCTAAATCCTATTTCGAAGACATCCTTGAGAAACTAGCAACATGATTGTAAAAATACAAAATAGAGCCATTATCATGCTACGTCACTATTTTTTTAAATCCCTGAATCAGGACGTCGCTGAGAAACTAGTAATCATGCGTGTCAATCGTCATGATACGTTGCTGCTTCTATAAATCCTGTTATTGGGATCTCACTGAAAAACTAGTAACATGATAAAAAGCCAAAAGAAAAGTGCCAAATGTTTGTCAAGTATGTCTGGATATCCATTGTTCTGATGTTAAGATGTCAGGTTTGATGATGATGAGATGCTAGAGTGTCAAAGTTTTGATGATGCCCAAATGACAAATGTCAAAAATTGCCGAATTCAGGAAGGACACATCCTGAATAATGTTGACGTCGAGAGGATTTGATCCCTAAAAGTCAAAAGGGGTCCCTCGAAATGATGATGATGCCTAGGAAGGACACATCCTAAGGCATAAATGATAGAGTTTGTTCTTCAGAAGGACACATCTAAAAAATACTGATGTCAAGAGGAGTGATCCTTAGATGTTAGGAGGATCCCTCAAAATGTTGAATGACAGTGACGATGCCTAGGAAGGACACATTCTAAGGCATGAATGACAGAGGTTATCTTTCGGAAGGACACATTTGAAGGCTAACCAAGAGTTGACAGTTTGATAGGTTATGATGATTTGACTTGCTTTGACTAAGTTTGACTTGTGTTGACCATATGTTGATATTGTCATGATGATATGTGCTGATGAGATTGTCATGCTGAGTAAATGATGGCCATAATTTTTTTTAGGAGTTTATCCATTTGGGAATGATTTTCTTTGACCTAAAGACTTTTTGATGTGTGTGCCGGTGTAGTGCTATGAACCCTATTGGACTAACCTAGTGCGGCCTCAGGGGCTCATCGACAGATGGCCTTGCCTATGTCACATGCTCAGAGACCTTGTAGTTCAACACGACCAATGAATTTGTCTTGATGACCAAAGATTGCTCCCTGGTTTTATTTTGACAAACCTAAAAGGATTGACCTAATGTCTCGGGGACTCAAAAATGAGTCTTGCCTATGTAGCAAATGCGCAGAGACAATGTAGTTCGGACAAATGACAAAGACTTGACTAATATGATGGGCATGATGAAATGTGACTTTTTTTTGCATTCTTCAAACAATTTGACATCTTGTTGTGGTTTTCTTCAAGACATTTTTTAGTTTTTAGGTCTTTCTTCAAGACATTTTGCGATGTTTTTGGGTCTTTTTTAGGACTTTTTGCCATGTTTTGTCTTTTTTTAGGACTTTTTGCCATTTTTTTGTCTTTTTTAGGACTTTTTGCTATTTTTGTCTCTTTTCAGGAATTTTTGCCAATTTTCAAAACCATGTGTGACATCCATTGCAGTTACATGATAATTTTTTTTCCCCCAGTCAGGTCCAAGACTTAGGCAATTTTATGGGACATGAAAGGGATGCTGCTGGTGTACCAGATGGACAGTTGTCAGGACTTGATGTCAACTGTTTATCAACCATGAAAGGAAGGGTGTAATGTGATGGTGATGGAAAAAGTATTTCATCCTAGGCCACATCAGACAAAGTGAGAGTAGATGGCAGAGCAATGATTGATCATGCATGGTGCCTGTTTGCCAGGTTTTCACCATGGGAATTATCCAAAGCCCCTATTTGCCAAGTTTTCACTATTGGATGAATCTTTTTTCTTTACTATTTTTGTCATTTTTTTAAATTTTTTGGTGCTGTCAAGATTCCCACTTGCCAGGTTTTCATCAAGGCAACATTTTTATCATTTTTTATCATTTTTTTTGTATTTTACAGTCTTCAGCTCGATCTCTTGATGTTATGCATAGAAATTTCAAAGATGTAAACTATTGATAGACTCTGTTAGTTGTTCCCCATTTGGAGTCACCAGCTGATAGGCTCCAAAACCAAAAGAAGATGCAATAATGTAAGGAACCAACCAGTTTAGTTCAAACTTTCCTGGCTTTTCTTTGTCAGCCTGGTTCTTAGGGTTTTGCATGAGGACTAAGTCACCAATGTAAAATTTCCTAACCATGAAATTCTTGTTGTAACTATGATAGAGACGATTTTGATATGCTTGTAAATGGTTCAGGGAATTCTTCCTTCTTTCTTCTGGCATCTCCAGCTCATGCAGGCGCGATTGTCTATACTCCTTGTCATTAGTTAAAATTTTTAGGGAGACTCGTAATGAAGGAATTTCAACCTCAATGGGCAAGATGGCCTCAGCTCTAAAGACCAGGGCAAATGGAGTTGCTCCTGTAGGCGTACAAATGCTAGTGCGGTAAGCCCACATAGCAGGGTTGAGTTGTATATGCCAGTCACAACCAGCATCATTAATAGTCTTTTTGAGGATTTTAACAATGGTTTTATTTGACGCCTCAACTTGATTGTTTCCTTGTGGGTAATACAAAGATGAAAAATGGTGTTGGATGTGAAATTGCTCACATAACTCATGAACGTCTTAGTTTTTGAATGGATGTTCGTTGTCAGTGATGATGGATTATGGAAGGCCGTACCAGAAAATGATGTAGTTAAGAATGAACTTGGATATTTTCTTGCTGGTTATGTATGTCAGAGGGATGGCTTTGATCCACTTTGTAAAATACTCAGTGGCGATGATGATGAATTTGTGGCCATTGGACGAGGTGTGATGGATCTTACCCATGAGGTTGAGTCTCCATTGAGCAAAGGGCCAAGGAGAAGTGATCGGCCAAAGTTCCTGTGCTAGAGCATGGATCATATCACTGTGAATCTGGCATTTGCAACAAGCCCTAGCATATTCTATTGCATCCTTTTTAATGGTCAGCCAATAGTACCCAAGTCTTGTTACCTTCTTGGCTAGAGTAGGACCACTCAAATGAGACCCACATATACTATCATGTACTTCGCATAAGGTTGTACGTGCTTCGTTGGTGTCGAGACATCTACGCAGGGTGTTGTCAAAGCTACGGCGGTAAAGGGTGTCACTGATGATGGCATACCTTGCAACTTTTTGAATAAAGGACTTCCTCTGGTTATTGGACAGGTTAGGTGGAAGGGTTTGAGACTTAAGGTAGTCATAAATATCCTGGTACCAGGGAGAGTCAGGACCAACAAGTTCGTAAACCATCTCTGACTCTGAAATGTCATAGGTAGGGACTAGTAATTGTTCTATTAGGAATTCCAAATGAGGTAGATTGCTTGGAATGTCGAGGAGAGATCCTATTGTAGCCATTGAATTTGCTGCCTTGTTCTATGCTCTCAAAACTTGTTCAAAAGTTACCATATGAAAGTATGTTTGGAAACTGTCAACCATCCATTTGGAGGGCATCAAATTCTCATCTTTTGTGTCATAGTCATCATTAACCTGGTTGATGATGAGCGGAGAATCCCCATAGACATGTAGTGCTCTGATTTTCCATTTTATTGCCATTCTTAGTCCTATAACTAGTGCCTCGTATTTTGCCACATTGTTTGTGAATGGGAAGGCAATGCAAAAAGATTTAGGAATGGAGTCTCCTTGAGGGGTGATGAACATGATTCCTACCCCTGAGCCATGATTTGTGTGTGATCCGTCAAAGTAGAGTCGCCAAGGTTCCTTACATTCCGTATGGAATATCGACTCATCTAGAAAATCTACCACTAATGGGCGATCACTTTGCAAAGGTGCGTCCGCCAGCTGGCCCGCTATGACTTGTCCTTTTATTTCCTTTCTTTCTACATATTGAATGTCATATTCGCTCAGAATCATGACCCATTTTTCCAGAAGTCCTGTTAATGCTGCCCGACTTAACAAATATTTGAGGGGGTCGATCTTTGCAACTAGTTGTGTTTGATGGCTTAACATATAATGTCTTAGCTTCTATGCTGCAAAGACCATGGCTAGGCAAGCTTGTTCAATTGATGTGTAGTTCAGTTTATACCCGACCAATGTCTGACTGATGTAATATATAGCTCTTTCTTTTTCTTCTTGGTCATTATGTGCTAGTAATGCCCCTAGTGCTGAATTAGTTGTCGAGATGTATAGGATCAATGGCTTTCTATAAATAGGAGGCATGAGGAATGGTGTTGACAGTAGGTAATCTTTGATTTGCTGAAAGGCTTCTTGACATTTATCTGTCCACACAAAGGGGATACCCTTGCGCAATAGATATTGGAATGGGTGACACTTGTCAGCCAATTGGGCTATGAAGCATCGAATAGATTGTACCCTACCTTGTAGAGTTCTGAGTTCATTGATTCCTCTGGGTGGAGGCATGTCTATGATGGCTTTGAATTTTGCTGGTTCAACCTCGATGCCTCTTCGAGAAACTATGTATCCCAAGAGTTTACCCGATGTGACACCAAAGACACATTTCTTAGGATTTAGCCATACTTTGTACTCTTCCAATCTCTTGAAAATTGTGTCTAACACCTTCAGATGATCTTTCCTTGTTACTGATTTAGCCAATAAGTAATCTACATAATCTTCCATTATTTTATGCATCATGTCATGGAAGATTGTGGTCATAGCCCTTTGATATGTGGCACCTGCATTTTTGAGACCAAATGGCATGACATTCCAACAGTATGTACCCCATGGGCAAGTAAATGTCATTTTGGGCTGGTCTTCGGGGGCAATGCAAATCTGATTATAGCCGGAGAAACCATCCATGAGGGACAACATCTCATATCCTTTTATGAGGTCAACTATGATATCAATATTTGGTAAAGGTAAGTCATCTTTTGGGCATACTTTATTTAGGTCTCTAAAATCTGTACAGATGCGGATCAACCCATTTGGATTTGTTACTGGCACCAGGTTAGATATCCATTGAGCATAGTCAATAGACCGTATGAATCCAGTGTTTAGAAGTTTCTTCAACTCAGCCTTGACCAATAGAGTGACTTGAGGGTGCATTTTGCATAACTTCTGCTTGACTGGTTTGGCATTAGGCAATAGTGGAAGATGGTGCAAAACCAGTTCTGGGTCTAATCCTGGCATGTCAGTATAGGACCATGCGATGTTGATTTTACGTTATGTGAAGAATTTATGAAATTCTAACCTCTCTTCTTTAGTCAGGGATGCAACAAAGGGGACCATCTTGGGATCTTCTATAGTTGCTATGTTGTCTTCTATTGTGTCTTCGATGAGCATAGCTAATTTCTCTTGTTGTATGGGAAGAAAGTCTAGTCCTCCATCTTTGGGTGCCTTAGAGAGGTTTTCACCCATAGATACGTCCTTTGTTTTTACTTTTTTGTCGTCAGAAGGCTCCTTTTGATTTTCACCTAAAGACATTTCATTTTTTATTTTATTTTTATTTCTAATTTTGCGACTGGAGGACTAAGTAGTCTCGCCGAAGTATGTCGTGCAATCTAAGTCAATGGTGAATCCTGACTTGTGATCACCACTGGGTATTCCCTCACATAATCCCATAAACTCTGCAATTGCCTCATCATTCTAAAATGTTTCTAGGACTGGCGGGCCTTGTTGGTCCCAATCGACTAGCCAAGAATAAACTAAGGAAATGCCATCATCAGTGTTGGTGAATTGAGGGGAGGATGCAGAAAGAATGCAGACGGATTCAATGATATTGTTGATGAGATTATCATCATTCAAATCCACATCAGAATGTATCCAATATTCCCCTTCACTAGTCTCATATTCATTAAAATAAGGGGTGAAGGACTTAGAGTCATGGTTTTCAGTGTCGTCTAGTACTTCAGATGGATTGGACTGAAGGGATTCAGATGGTGGGTCTTTTATGTCATGGGGAGTGGTAAAGGGAATTTGACTATTTGGTGCCTGATCAATTTTAAATGTTTGCCAAAATCTTTATTCAGAGGTCAGTTATCCTATTTCAACAAACAAATCATTGAGGCAACAGTCACTTAAGGATAGTTTTGAGCCAAATTCCCACTCTTGGGAGTTAGTTTCAGTGAGGGTTTCCTTAGAGGTCTCAACACTTTCCGAAGCATGTACTCACTCACTCGAATGTCCAATGGTACATCAATCATCATTTTCAGGTGATCCAAACCCTAATCCAATATACTTTGGTATTTGGAAAGGTTCTATGGGATCTCTTCGTCCAACTTTTTTTCTACTTAGTCCACTAGTACCATCATAGCCCTTATCCTTCATTATGTCATAACCCTTGCCATATTTTTGAACTGGTAATGGGGGTAGTGCGATAGTATCCTTATAGATCCATCCTATGATATCAGCAAGGTCCTCATTACTCATGTCTCCCCATTTGAGGAGAACTGTTTTTGGTGGAACTTTGAAAATTTCTTTGGGTTCCATTCTAAAACATGGCCGACCATAGACCTTCAGGGACTTGGGTATCATTGTGATGCTATATGCTGTGTGCAGTTTGAATTCCCCACAGCCAAGGTCCTAGATCTTGACAATGGATTCAACCTTAGGGGTTGCAGAAGGTGGTGGTGTGGTGGAAGACATGGATGGAGCGGATGTGGAAGATGATGTGAGTGTGGATGGGTCAATGTATTTGGATGAAGAGGAGCCAAGTGCTTCTCTATTAATAGGCACTCAGTTTTCAGAAATACCCCTTAGGTTGGTACAATATTGGAAAGGGTTGGGGTCTCCATATATGGTTATTTCCATGCCGTCAAATGGAAACTTTAGGCATTGGTGATATGTGAACAAAATGAATTTTAAGGCATGAATCTATGGATGACCAAGCAAGATGTTAATCGGTAATTCCAAATCCAGGACCTAGTAGGTTGTGTCCACAATGAGTGGTCCCACTCTGATAGGGAGAGAGATAATGTCATGTGAAGAGCATTCTTTGTCATCATATGCTTTGATCACTATACTCTTTGTCAGGTCCACGCATGCATCAAAGAATCCTAGAGCCTTAACCAGTTTGAGGGAACATATGTTCAATCCTACTCCACCATCTACTAAAACCCATCTAACTTTGTGCTTGTGGAAAAAAGTTTATAGGTGCAATGCATCATTGTGGTTGGTCTTAGGTGAGGAGTAGTCTTGATCCGAGAAGGTGACATGGTGAGGTGTAGTAAGATATCCCACCATGGTCTCAAACTGATTGATAACAATGCCCTTGGGGACTGACAACTCTTGCTTGGTTTTATCTAGTATATCCTTGTGCACGGGAGAGATACAAAGCAGCTCAAGTATAGAGATTTGCATAGGAGTCTTGCCAAGCTGGTTGATAAGGTTGAACTAACTTTTGGGTTGCCACTGCTTTGTGGTCAGGGTGGGTTTTGATTGTTTAGTAGATGGGCCCGATATGGTAATTTTGGGTTGCCTAGTGGTAGGCGAACCAACTATGGTGACCTTGCCACTTCAAGTAGTAGCATTGCATTGGGGTGCTCTCTTGACCGTAATGGTATTGATGTATTTGTCATCAGTTCGGACATTATTTATAATAGGTCCGCCAAAATAGTCGTACTTGGCTTGGGCGAAGTTAGCTTGATTATTGTTTATTTGTGGACTTGAGGTGGAAGCATTATGAGAACCATGGTCTCATCAAGTATGTTTGTTCATAGGCGACATCCATACAATTGGTTGCAAATTCACGAACATGTTCAATGGGGTTTGTCTTGCCTCTATATTTTGTAAAATTGGGTGACACATATCTTGGAGGAAATAGTGGCATGTATAAGCTCATGTTGAATGGGTATATGTTTAGATCATATGATATTTCTGATTTCTTTCCTAATATGCGTATGTTTTGGATAGTTTTCTCTAGACCCATCATTTTTGCTTGTAAGGCCTCTATTACAGGGTCATTTTTGGTTGCATATGTTATACCATAGGTCCCTATTTGTTGTGCATGAATATTGGTGTATTGTGGCAGTATGGATTGTTGTGACATGTATGATGTGTTTGGATTGGCATGTTGTTGGTACTGAAAGTTAGGGTTGGGGGTATGTTGGGTAGTATGAATATGGGATGAGTAAGTTGGGATGCGTCTCCCAACCATTTGTGTTGTTATTTGGGGAATATGGTGACTATGAACATTATGATGTACTAATGATGCCATGGGTTGAGTTATTTGGCCACCTTGTGAAAATTGTTGGGTTTGTGCAAGGGGAATGTTTGTATTTGGTCCTTGGGAGGCAATGACATTTGATTGTGTTGTCGTGTTAACATTTTGTTGTTGTCCTTGGATAAAGATATGTCTTTTTCATCCTCCCAAAGGATTTTGTGATATACCAATGAGCGGATATGTTGAAGGTGTCCTCATGGTAATAGATGTAGCTATCAAGGGGTGATTGTTGTGACTTGATGATGCCCCCATCACATTTATCGTATTGGTAAAAATAGGATTGGAGTGACTTGCCCACATTTCTATGGAGCCAAAGGTGGTTCCAACTGATTATGACAATGTTGTGGATATTGTGGGCATGGTGGTAGATTGCGATCCTCCAATGGATGTAGCATTTATTGTATTGGAGGTGTGTGAGATGTTGGAGGTAGCATGCACAATCATTGTAGCGTCAAAGAAGGTATTGCTCGTAGTGTTTGGAGGCTGACCACTATGCGACATGTTATGCGTTTTGTTGTCATTAGGGTCAGGAGATGTTGATCTCAACGTGTTGATGTTGAATCCATGTGGTAACTTAGCTCCTTGACTTAAGAGTATGGCTAAGTATTTGTCCCTGTTGTATAGGACCATTTGTTTGACAAATTGAGAGGCCTTTGGATCTTGTGCCACTACCTGTAGGTTTTTCTCAAGTATTTGACCGTATTCATCCTTATGTAAGAATGGTTCAAATGGACTATTTGATGAGGATGTTATTGTCGTGAGGGGTTGATTGTTTGTATTTCCAAATGGATCGTTGAAAGTCCAATTTGGGTCATACGCGGGATTGTTGATAGTGGAAGTGGGGTCTTGTCGAAAGTTTTCCATTTTTGGTTGCTATTTTTGGAGTCTAGTTTCCACGATAAAATAAGATTTCTCAAATGAAAATGACAACTAAATGCAAGGATGACACTATGGAAGGTCTAAGTTCAAAATGACGACTAGGATGAATAATGTTTTTGGAATTTTGGGAATAAAATATGCAATGTCTAAACTTATAATGCAATTTAAGACAAGGGTACCTAAGCACTTCTAAGCTCAATCTTTTATTTCAATTTCGGTTACTAAAGGACTTTGTTGAAAATGAGAAAATGAAAAAGTAAAAATGACTAGTGAGTTTTCCTAACTAGACTATTGAGTTGGAAAATCTCACAAAAGGGACAATGACTGAAAAAGGGATTGATAACTTAGTCTAAGAGAACCTAGTTTCGAAAGCAACGACATTGCAAATTGTGCTAAGATTTTCCTAATCCAAATTATGCGAGATGTAAAACCTAGGGACAAACTAATGCCTAATGTATGCAATTAAAAAAAATGAAGGATGAAACCTATGGTCAAGAATGCAAACTAATGGTCGAAAGTTTGAGAAATTTCAAAATTGGTTTATGACAGAATCCCCTTGGAAACAGTGTTTGAAAAAATATTGGCAAGGTTTGGACTCAGATTTGACTTTGTATGAAGTTTTTACTTGTGATAGGAAAATGCGTCGTTTGAGGCCTCAAATGAATCACAGTTTTGCAAATGCATTTCAGTTTGAGCGAATGTGGCTCTTGATTTGAAAAATGTGACTGTGTTTGAAAAATTCGGCTCTATGAGGTTCATATGAGTCACGATGCATTCAAATGCGGCGTTTTAGATGTCAAATGCGGTTTAACAAAGCATTTACATTTCAGAAAATCGATTGTGGTTCAATAGATGCAACATAGTTTGTTAGAAATTGAGTTTCTTGATATTTTTAGGGAAAATTTGATCTATCTAATGTTGAATGTTTTGTTCAGAAATGTAAATGTGGTGAATCCAGAAAGCACTTGACAAGTACAATGTTTTGAATGTAAGCAATCACACATAAGACAAGTACAATCCTAAAAGGCCAATAGGCCAAGGGTTTGTATACTTGATACAACCCACCTTTATACCCCAGATTGCTGATAAACACCCTTCCTTCTCGAGAGTGGATAGCTTAGAATTTTGGTGGCATTGGATCCCCTCCACGACTCATTAACATCATTCGAGCACACCAAATTCAGATTCTTTGGGTAATGACTTCCCAAGAATTGCTATCTCTACTCAAGTGGATCAATAGTGAGTGTCTTCGAGCATGATACTATACCTTGCACTATATCAAGCAACAGCCAAAGAACGGTTGGAAACTAAGGCAAAAGGTTTTTAATATGGGCATTCTGTTCATAGGGCATGATCCATGTGGTGAGAGTCCCCTTTTGGATCCATCACGTCAAAACTAAATGCATGATTCTTGGGATTTCCAAAAGAATCCACTTTTATATACCAACTAGAAGTCCCTCAGTGTCAGGGTGCTACCAGTTTGAGTCATCCTGGGGTGAGTTCTTTTTCCCACCAGAACAGGCCCAATTTCTAGAGTTAGTAACCATTTCTCTTACACCTAGGATCACTCGAAAGCGTAAGGGGAGAGGATACTTTGATTACTAAGTTGTGAGGGTAATAACATATAAAAAATGGGTCTAGTTTTCTGATCACCAAGTTTTCACAAGGTGAGAGCATACTCACCTACCATTTTGCAAACACAGTCATGCAAATTAGAAGACATGTTCTTTTTAATTGCACTGAAAGTAAGTGTGTACTAATCTAAGAAAAATACAGGCACAATGTTTTAGTGTTTACTCTTCGACATTAGAACCTACAAGACCATGAGTTAGGAGTTTGAATTTTTGCCTTTGACCCATAAAAAGTAATGACCAAATGCTGCAAATAAAAACTAGTACCACAAAAACCTAACTAAGTAGAATGTAGAAGAACCAAAATAAAAAGAACAGTGAAAACAACAAAAACCCGAATGCAAATAATCAAAAAACATTACTAGTAGAATGCGTCACAATAGAGCGAATGCATCGCTTTGTGTGTCAAATGCATCTCAGGAATACAAATGCAGCTTTCTAGACTATGATTGTGGCACGATAGAGCGATTGCGATGTTTGATTCTGCAAATGCTTCGCGACGCATCAGATGCGTCACGATTTAGAAAAAACAACTGCATCACTCTGACCAACAACATGCCAATCCAAACACATCATACATGTCACAAAAATCTATACCGCCACAATACACCAATGTTCATGCACAACAAATGGGGACCTATGGTACAACATATGCAACCACAAATGACCCTGTAATAGAGGCCTTACAAGAAAAAATGATCGGTCAGAGAAAATTATCCAAAACATACACATATCAAGCAAGAAATCGGAAGTATCATGTGATCTAAACATATACCCATTCGACATGAGCTTATACATGCCACCATTTCCTCTGGGATATGTGTCACCCAATTTTACAAAATATAGAGGCAAGAGAAACCCCATTGAACATGTTCGCGAATTTGCAACCAATTGTATGTACGTCACCTATGAACAAACATACTTGATGAGACTTTTTTCTAAAATTCTGGAGGGTCCTGCCCTTGAATGGTTTTCCACTCAAAAGGATATCCAAACATGGGATGAGCTTAAACAAAAATTCATAAAATATTACGCGTACAACATTGACATGGATACCTCTATCACTAGCTTGTGCAATCTCACACAAGAGGATGCTGGTGAGACATTCATCCCATTCTTTCAAAAATGGAGAAGTCTAGCTTGTCGGTGTCACATTGACATACCTGAAAGGGAAAAGGTCGACATGTTCATTCAAACACTTCTAGGTCCCCTAAAATATGCATTGCAAGTGCATTGTTCCATAACCTTCATGGACCTAGTAAAAAAAGGGGTCCAGATTGAGAAATCCCTTATCGTAAAGGGAGAGCTAAGATACGGTCCCAAAAATGCAATTCCTCCCACCAACAAGAATAAATATTGGGTAAAAATAAACATGTTACAAATGACAGTGTTATTGACACCAAGACTGCAAACATTGTGGGTCCTGTACTAGCCCTAAAAGGGGTTCAACAACAAAACAAACCAACGACATTGACACCCGCTACCAATGTCCCTTCAAACAACCAGAGCAACCAAAATAATTAGGGACAATACCGTTAGATGAGACAATTTCCTAGGGGTTGTACATACACTTCTTTGGGTGAACCCATTGAAGAAGTCCTTAAGAAGTGTCTCCAGAATGGGGTCATCATATCTTTCTATCATTATCCATTTTCCTCTATCCATACCTTAGCTTCTTTGAAATGATGCTACTCGACATAGACCTCATCATCTCGAACATCATCTCAAAGAGGGGAAAAATATAGACACCTAAAAATGTCCTCTTATGATACCTTGTCACAACATCGCATCATTTAGACACCATGTATCATGTTTTTCCCTAGGTACCCATGTCATCATTTAATTAGTTAAATAAATCTTGTTTATTTGACTAATTTCATTTATTCCCTTCCTATGCATAATTCATCCATTCCTCTAATGTTAATTAAATAATTTATATTATTTAATTAATTAAATCATTTCTATTCATTCTTCTAATGTTAATTAAATAATTTATATGATTTAATTAATTAAATCATTTCTATTCATTCTTCTAATGTTAATTAAATAATTTATATTATTTAATTGATGAAATCATAAATTTAACATTAATGAAATAAATTAAATATTTATTTAATTAATAAAATCTAAAAAGAATATTTTTGCTTTCTTTCCAAAATTTTAACTCATGTGTATCTAATTAATTTATTTAATTAGATAATTCATCAATTATCCTTCTCATCTTTTTCAGGATTTATTTCCTTTAAAACAGGAAATGGAATTCTTCTATCTTTTTAAAATCTTATCTTATCTTGTTTTATTTCCTCTTTGATCAAATAAAACAAAAATCAAATCCTTATCAAATTTTGTCAAATCTTATCTCTATGCAAATCAAGGCTCTATAAATCTAACCTTTCATAGGCCATTTGCATCGAATTCTTCAGACATCCTTATGCTGTCAAAATCATTCTTCTATCTTCCATCCATCTCCATCTATCATCTTCATCAGGACGTTATGTTGCTGAATTGAGTAACCAACATTCCTTCAACAATCAACCTTCAAAATTTCACATTCTTACGCAGGTGGAGAAGAGCAATGGAGATAAATCGAGTTAGCGGGAAGATCATTTTGCATTTGTGCTTTTGATTATGATTTTCGTGTTGTTTCATACTCTATTGTGCTTGATAGGATTTAACTAGATTATTGTTTTCAATACATTAAACTTAGAAATTTTCCCTATCTACATTTGGTGAACCCGACAATATTTTGAAATAATAGATTCAACATGATCTGTTTTGATATGTTGGACAACCTTTTACAAGTTTGATTTGGGTGAAGTTTTTTTTTGTAGAATTTTGTTGAGATTGCAGAAAAAAATTCATCACTATTTGCGGATGTCTTTATTGAAGAATTGTTCTGTAGGCCATTTCACATAACATAATATATTATATTTTCTCTTTTGCTTGCTTGCCTCGCTCGTTGAATCTTTTTATCACATTCAATAATACTTGTCTCTCAATTACATCTTCTAACTCACTGTCATAGTCGCTTTGCCTTTTGCCTTTGCTACTTGGTTTTTCTTTTTGCAGTTGCCACGAATGCAAAGACCAATGAGAAATGCCTACAAACATCTTGATCATAATACTTGTGATTAATTTTCTTAATGTCGCTGCCCATTAAGGTGTCCAACTGCTTCCTCAATGTATTCATTTTATGCGGTTGACAGATTAGCTGAACAAGGGGCATTCATTAAATTCTGACACTTCCTAGCGAGCCTCATAAACAGTCCATTTTTGGATTTGAGATAGATTTAGCATCTAATACATCTGTTTTAATCACTTTCATTTTGCAGGTCGAGCCTTATATGGTGTGATTGAATCAACATTCTTTTCCTGCCGATTAATTTCACCCAGCCAACTCTCCCTTCATTTTATTTAAATATAGCTTTACATATAGATGTGGTTATCGATTTAGATGTAGATTTAAGATTTTTTTTAATTTAGTTAAGTTTAGTTTTAAAGATTCTCATTTTTCTAATCTACTTTAAATTTTTCTAATTTCAATAGATTTAGATTTTTAGTTTATTAGTTTTTAAATTAGATTTTTCTAATTTCAATAAATTTAGATTTTTAGTTTATTAGTTTTTAAATTAGATTTTTCTAATTTCGGTAAATTTAGATTTTAGATTTTTAGATTTTTAGTTTTTAAATTAGAATTTTTTTAGTTTTTTTTAAATTTTTAAAACAATTAGATTTTTAGATTTTTAAATTAGCTTTTAGTTAGATTTTTAATTATTATTATTTTTTAATTAATTTTTTTAGATTTCTAATTAGATTGTTAATTTAGATTTAAAGTTTTCTAATTTAGATTTAATTTAGAAAGGGTATTTTCATTTTTTTTTATCATAACTTTGTCATACGAGCTCCAAATTGTACAAACGAGGATTCATTAGAAAGCTGACAAGAAGAACTTCACAACGGTGCAAATATTATTAGGTGAATGTGTCATAATCATATTTTTATCATAATTCATCTTTTTCACGTAGCTTTCTTCTATGCAAGTTTACTTGGTCTTTCTTGATTTTGTGGCTTGTAGGTGCATCAAAGAAGCTGGAACAACGTTGGATCAATCACAACATCAATTTGGAAAGTGAAAATAATCAGGTGCACTCATTTCATCCTTCATCTCTTAATCATTATTTGTCACACATTTGAATTTGAGATCTTAAAACGAATTTTGTCTTCAATCACATATCAAAAATCAGGTCTAAAATTAACCATTGTCTTCCATCACATCTTGATTTGGGATCTAAAAAGAACAAGTGTTTGCACTGTTTTACACACATTTAATTTCTAAGGGAAATTAACAAATGCGAGTGTGAATCAAGTGCATGTGTGATCACAAACACCTCACTTAGTTTTCTTTTGTCAAACCCTTCATAGGAGGCCTGCTAGGGGATTTCATCACCCCTAGGGATGACCTCAATCAAAGTGTGAATCGAAAGACACACTTGTTTGGGAGTTGAAATCTTGTCACTCTTGGCTAAGCCCCAAAGAACTTTATACCTTTGGGAAGTGAAGGTGAAGGGTGGGTTACCCCTTTCTCCCGGCTGTGTGGTAGGATTTTGCTTTCAAATAATTCCTTAGTCAACCTTGTGCAAACTAGCTTGAGACCTAATTGGCCATACCCCACTTGACTAGTCATAGGGCTTGTTGTTGTGTATTCAATTTTGCTTAATCATAACATTTAATTTTCAAAGAAAAATTTATCATTGTGTTTGGTGTGTGTGCTCATGGATTTACATGTAAAATATTGTGTTTGATATTGCCCAAGTCAAACTTCCAATAAACACTTGCCACATCATCCAAATCATACAATATTGTCATTCCATATCATATCCTAATCATCATCATTTCTTTAATCCAATCAACATCATTTTACACCATGAAAACATTGGAAGACATAGCACAAGAGCTTGTTTACATGCTTCACGTGGCTAAAACAAGTCAAGCAACTTTACCCCAACAACTCATTCACAGATTCCATGACATGATCCAAGAACTTTAAACCAACCAATCACCTCAAATGCAACAACTCATAGCTCAAATCCAATACCTCATGGCGACTTGTCACATCCAACAAGCACATCATCAAGTCCAATCACCAAGTCAAAAAAATTCACATCAATCATATGTGTCACCTATATCATCATATCAACCTCATCCATCCACATATCATGTTCCCCCTTCATCAACCTATCAAACATCTTCTAATGTCAATCCTTATCCATATCAATCCACCTCTCAACAACCATTATCCCATTCAACCCATCCATCATTATCACAACAAATCATACCACAACAAGTCCAAACACCATTCCAACCTCAACACATGCAACCACAACCCTATGTGTCACATTCATCATCATGCCAACCTAACACATCTACCTATCATGACAATGCCACATCGACATGTCCACCAATATCACAAGAAGTACATAGGATCCCAAGTCCACCTTGGCAACAAAATCAGGAGCTTTTAAGTCTTAATGCCACCTTTGACAAGGGGAACACCAATCTAGTTCATGCACCCTTATCGCCATCCAATCAAATTCCTATCCATAAGCCACCATGTTTGAGTCCTAATTCATTGGCCTCTTTACCTTCTAACCAATCAAACTCTTCATTACACCCATTATCATCTAATCTTCCATCAAATCAGTGCCCTACATTTAGATATTTAAAACATAAATTGATGGAATTACCTAAATCCACCCATCCAGCTATAAAGGATGTGACCCAAGGGCTACAAGCAAGGAATCAATTGTCGCCATGTCATTCAACACATATAATTGAACATACAAAAGAGTCCTCAAACATCATGCCAAGTCCTTCAAGTCAACCATGCCATCCACAATCCCTTGATCCAATTCAAGAGTCTCCCGTCATAATTCCAAGTCACCCTCTTTCATGCTCCTATGTTGTTGACCATCAAGAACATGTCAAGTCTCTCCATGAGAAATCACCTTCCACTTCCATTCAAGCAACCCAAGATTTATATCAAGATTCTACTCCCAAGCATGTGGAAACATCAAGCCCTAGTCCTAATCAAGATCAAATCATTTTCATCCAACCTATCCATAATCTATATTGTTTTTATGATCAAGATGACATCTATAATGATGAAGAGCCTATCCATGAGCAACTTGATCCTATACCCATCCATGAGAAAGATATTACAAATTCACCTCCACCTAGTCCTATCCATGATCCATCAACATTCACTTCCCTTGATGAGACAAGTGCCTCCCAAGCACACATAGAAGATCAAACAAATACTTTGGATCTTAGTGAACACAATGCTAATCAAGATCCTAATGATCCTCCATCACCCACTATCGACTCCATTGCAAGTCCTCCATCATATCCTATTGGTCTTTCTACCCTCATTCATGAATGTTCCTCCTTCGAACAACAACAACCATTATCTTCTCCATCCAATAAGGAACTCATGTCTAGTTTTTCACCTACACCTAGTCCCATTGTCCATTGTACACTCCAAAATATGAACCACCAAGGTAAAGGTCTAGACCTTCATGAACAAGGTATTTTGGAGCCCATCCATGTCAAAGTCCCTCCACGCTCTTATGGCCTTGGACATACACCTCAAGGACACCAATCTCAAGATGTTGGTATTTCCTCCATGCATCCTAAGTCCACTTTCCATCATAAAGCCTATCATATGCCTAAAACATATGTTGCCATTCCACCACCGTCATCCTATAAATGTCAAAAGCATGTGACCATACACTTCCCTCCATCCACTCTACCACCATTGCTTCCAACTTCTAATATTCCACTATCCACTTTACCACCATTACTCCCAACACCTAATATCCCTACCATTCAATCCTCTTATCCATTTATCCATAAATCCTCTAAACATCTTACTCATGACCAATCAATGCACACATTGTCTAAACATAAAGCTTCCACTCATTCCACCAAACCCAAGGGATTCCAAAATAAAAATTTGGATGCCTCTACACATAAAGTCAAAAATTCTAATGGTCCTAATGCCTTAGCATACAATTGCAAAATATCAAAGCCAAGTACATCTAAAAGGCTATATAAGCCCATACCTCCAAAAGTAAAGGCCAAAACTAAAATGGTACCTAAGCAAAAATAAATCAAGTCAAATGAGGCATCCACATCACAAAATATCAACCATCCCCTCCCATCCAAAATGCACAGTCCATTCAAAAATCTCATATTCCATCCCACAAGCCAAACAAAAATCATACAAATATCAAGTCTATGTGGGTACCTAAGGAACTTCATCCACCACCTCCTAAGAAAACATCTCCATTTCTTCCAAAACCCCATCCACATCAAAAGCTTCAATGTTTATCACAATGTGTGCAACCATTGGTCATGGATCCTTTCCATTTCACACCAATTCCACATACCTCCATCTCCCCACCCTTCATTCATTATCCTACATATCTCCCCCACCATCTTCCTATGGTTCATGCTTTTGGATAAGCCTCCCCATTCACCTTTTCCATAAGTCCCATATAATACCTATCATCTTCCCTACATAATTCGTATCATAATCCATTATTTTCCTCCATAATCCACATCATAATCCATCATCTACCTACTCCATCTCCCTTTCATGTCATCCCTTACCAATATCTATGAGCATAATGACATTTGACATGGTCCATGCAATGACATCCATCCCTAGTGGGACTATCACCTTTCATGAAACTAGACACTTGAGTCCCTCCTATCCAAAAGTCAAAAAGTAAAAAAAAAATAAAAATTTAAAAGAAAGAATAAAAAAAGAGTAAAGAGAAATCCCTTTGTCCAACGGTGAAAACCTAGTAAACAGGCGCACTTGATAAGTACCATGATGAAAACCTGGCAAATAGGAGTCATGTGTAGGTTGATATTCTATGTCACTTACACTTGGGGGCACAATGTCTTATCTATCCAACCTATCATTTTCATGTCGTATCATTTCCATCCTACCTACCATCTTTAGCCATCATAGATACCTATCATATTAAGTCCATTCATCCACCCTTCTTCTTTTGATCTTGATGAAGATATAGGGGAAAAGGTTGAAACATGCTTTGAGTATCTCTTGACATGCCCCATCTTTCTAAACAAGCCTATCATTATCCTATTGTCATACATTTTATCCAAAAAAATCCTAATTCTTGTACCTAGAATGGGGCATGTTATTCCTATGCGACATAGTCTTTGGAGATCACATCCTTGCTCTCTTATGATGCATACATCCATACCATCCATTTATCTATCATGAGCCTTGTATCACTTATCCCATCACCCACCTTTGCACCTAGACTTGGTTTTCCCCTTGTCATTGGTATCTAGCACAAAGGATACTCAAATTTTCATTCTTTGACACCTCAAAACATTTCAAAAGTCCAAAAAAATCAAAACATTTCACAAGTCCAAAAAAATAAAAAAAATTCAAAAAAGTCCAACAAATCAAAACATTTCAAAAAGTCCAACAAATCAAAACATTTCAAAAGTCCAAAAAAATCAAAACATTTCAAAAAGCCAAAAAAAATCATAAAATGTCAAAAATCCAAAAAAATCAAATAGCCAACAAAAATCCAAGCAATAATCCAAATGCAAGTCAATCCTTAATCCATACCAATCAAGTCGATCAATC
This sequence comes from Sequoia sempervirens, assembly GCA_007258455.2. NCBI lineage: Eukaryota > Viridiplantae > Streptophyta > Pinopsida > Cupressales > Cupressaceae > Sequoia > Sequoia sempervirens. The sequence goes on from VDFB02036737.1 coordinate 100,039, forward strand.
TTGTCAAATTATCCAATCAAATCCTTTGGTCTTGATCCTAATCTTGTTGTAAAGCCAGTCAATCAAAGTCAATTAGTCAATTATCAGCCATCCTTGTGTTGATCTAGGGATATGTCATTCTCCACAATGACAACACTATCATTATCAATCAAAATCAATCAATCAATCAATTACTCATCGGTTTACAACTTGACAGGGGCAATACCTTGTTTGTTTTTGTATCATTTGTGCATGCTTGCTTGATTGCTTGTGTTTGTTATCATTTTTTCTTGCATTTGTGTCAAATCTGACTTACTCCCAACTAGTATTCATATCTTGTATCTAGACAAGGTTGTATTACGATGGGGAACACGACACATCATCACCTTGGTCTGTATAACTTGGTGCATAATGTCTAGTGCTAAATCAAACATCATGGTTGCTCACTTTCATTGTAGCATAATGCATCCTTCACTTCCTATATCCATTCCTTCATCTTTAGTTCTTGACCCATTCCTTTCATTTCGAGAGCCTACTCGTGTTTGTCCAACCCGCCTATCCTCTTGAGGGGGCATCATCATTCCATCATCATATCTTTCTATCATTATCCATTTTCCTCTATCCATACCTTAGCTTCTTTGAAATGATGCTACTCGACACATATCTCATCATCTCGAACATCATCTCAAAGAGGGGAAAAATGTAGACACCTAAAAATGTCCTCTTATGATATCTTGTCACAACATCGCCTCATTTAGACACCATGTATCATGTTTTGCCCTAGGTACCCATGTCATCATCTAATTAGTTAAATAAATCTTATTTATTTGACTAATTTCATTTATTCCCTTCCTATGCATAATTCATCCATTCCTCTAATGTTAATTAAATAATTTATATTATTTAATTAATTAAATCATTTCCATCCATTCCTCTAATGTTAATTAAATAATTTATATTATTTAATTAATTATATCATTTCTATTCATTCTTCTAATGTTAATTAAATAATTTATATTATTTAATTGATGAAATCATAAATATAAAATCTAAAAAGGATATTCTCACTTTCTTTCCAAAATCTGAACTCATGTGTATCTAATTAATTTATTTAATTAGATAATTCATCAATTATCCTTCTCATCTTTTTCAGGATTTATTTCCTTTAAAATAGGAAATGGAATTCTTCTATCTTTTTAAAATCTTATCTTATCTTGTTTTATTTCCTCTTTGATCAAATAAAACAAAAATCAAATCCTTATCAAATCTTGTCAAATCTTATCTCTGTCCAAATCAAGGCTCTATAAATCTAACCTTTCACAAGCCATTTGCATCAAATTCTTTAGACATCCTTATGCTATCAAAATCATTCTTCTATCATCTTTATCAGGTCGTTATGCTACTGAATTGAGCAACCAACATTCCTTCAACAATCAACCTTCAAAATCTCGCATTCTTATGCAGGTGGAGAAGAGCAATGGAGATAAATCGAGTTAGCGCGAAGATTGGTTTGCATTTGTGCTTTTTATTGTGATTTTCGTGTTGTTTCATACTCTATTGTGCTTGATAGGATTTAACTAGTTTATTGTTTTCAACACATTAAACCTAGAAATTTTCCCTATCTATATGAAGAATGGTTGAAAACCAGCTTTGGGAGATCTTCCCCATTCACAATGATGTGGAAGAGGGAGTTATCTAGAAGATTATCAATGAGCGCTTTCTTTCTTAGGTGCATGTTCATAATTTTGGCATGTTGGAACACTTTCTTTATAACATCGTGTGCACCTTTGGGAGATTTGAATGGGAAATATGTGCCAATGAGCGTGTGGTAAGGATAAGGGGCCTATTTGTGCATCCTCGTGTGGGTCTAGTTGGCAATGCAATTTGCATTATGACTATGTTGGGAAATGAACAAGCTAAGCAAATACTTGCCTTACTTCGTTTAGGGCTCAAATGTAATAATATGGAGACCTATGCCCACTTTCTTGAATTCAATGAGAATCTCTTTTCTCCTATACATATTGAACATCTGCAAGAAGTAATTGAGGCCATTAGGATCCTCATCTTTACTCTCTGCACTTAAAACCCCTTGTGATGAAAAAACCAACTTTTTGTGATGTAATGCAAAACATAAATGATAGATATATATAGATATATATCTTTTTTGGCTTTTAGAACTACATTGTGTAATGTGGATGTCTTTGAAATCTTTCTACTTTTTCTTCATGTTTATGTTCTTCTGCAATGTGTGCTCTTATTTTACATTTGCAATATATTTCTTTATGCACTTTGAACGTTATTATTTTTCACAATATGTTCATCTTTAGTAGTATTTTTCTTTTCTGTGAACATATTTATGAAATAATAGCGCACACCAGCTCAAATGTATGAATCTTAGATTTTGGGTATGGTTATTCAAATGCTTTTGGAGTCTGCCCAAGTTATGAAACTGTATTTGTCACTTCCTATTCCAAAATATCCCTTATATTGTCATGTCAAAGTCCCCTTTAATGAATATTCCCCAAAAAGTAGCTTCCTAGGAAATATATTTCACTTTAATCTGAAAATCAATCGTGGAAAGAATTAAGTTTTGAAAACCCTTTTGGGAACTAACAAAGGTTTCAAAACTACTTGAAACTTTTCCCACAGTGTTTATTTTCCTTCCTTTTCACTTTGAGTATACTTAGGCAATTACAAACATCTTTCAACAATATGACACACAAAAATTTCAAAAATACTAACACATATACTAGTGCAAGAGCACCCAGGCGTATAGGTGATCAACACCAACCAAAAAAATAGTTAGTTTTTTTTCCACAATTTTGGTTTGTCTTGGTTTATCATCTCTTTTTGTACAATTTAGTTTCAGTGGTCTTTAACAACATTGATGTCACCTAAAAGCACTTTTTGGATTCAAATTCCTTTAAGGAAAAGCCAATTTGATTCATTCTAAAAGTTGTGAAAGGTTTGAGATAATTAAATGCATTCTCATCCTAATGTTTATTTAGAGTTATACTTGCAACTGGATTTTTCATATGATGAAGAAAAACAACTATTCCATAACTCTTATGATAAAAAGAGTATGGTATGTGGATAATGAAGTTTGTATTAAAGGAATTAAGGGAAGTTGTGACATACCAAAGTAGATATCAATTCATGAAAGGAAGTGGTATGCAAGAAAAGTTTCATACATAGAGAGAGGCTCAAATAGGTATGAGAAGAGGAAAAGACAAATCCATGAAGGAAATGAACAGGTGTGCTACTTAAGAGAAACAAATATTGTATGCAATAAAATGGTAGGGGTCAATCCCATTAAGTTGGGAAAAAAAAATAACAAGAGGAGGCTGCATACTAAAAGATAACTTGCATAGTAATAAAATAATAAATTACAAATGGCAAGGAAGAATGATGCTGCCCAAGAAGGAGACAAGACACATAAGAAGTAAAATATGGAGGGGTTGTTGAAGATGGTGTAAGGGGTATTGTGCAAAGGTTGGGGAATAATTCATAGGGGGCTATGAATAGAGGGAAGAAAAATGACGTAGGAGCCTGAAGGGAGCAAGAGCTAGTCCAAAATGACATTTCAGAATTAAATTTGTAAAGGAAATTGCATAGATAAGGTAAATCAATTGGAATGGAAGTTGGTGCATGGTAGAGGGTGATAGAGGGAAGAAAGAGGAGAGATAAAAATCAATGTTTACAACAAGTTAATAATAAATGCAATCATAAGACATAGACATGTACAGATTTGTGAAAGAGGATGTAGCATATTAAAATGGGGAGAACATTATTGCAGATCTAGCCATGTTTTGTGGTAGTATAATTAAATGGCAATAAAAAACCAATGCTGAGTATGGAAGAAAAGGTTGTGGTTGAAGTTGGGAAATTAAATAACATTTTAAATAATAGATTAATAAGAAAAGATAGGAGACCAAGTAGTCACAATGGAATTAAAGAATAGGAGGGGGTTGTGTAAAGGAAGTTGTCAGTCATAATGAGTAATGAAAGCCACAGGTTAGTATAAGGTGAAATTTTTTTGATGTTTGTAATTTGATCAAAGAGCACATAACTGGCATATAAGTATGAGGTTGTTAGGAAGTGTATTGCATGAATTGGTGAATGCATGTGTGAAGACAAGTTAGTGGGAAGTTGTTGTTCAAGAACATAGGAAAAGGCAGATTAGCTATCTGAGAAGCGTGAGGCCATGAAAGACCATTTGTTGTAATTTGCAATTAAATGAATATAATTGATTTTTTCTTGTAATTAATTTTCTTTAAATGATTGAAGTAGGTAGAGAATTTCCTATGATTTTGTGTTTTGTGAATGTTTGTTTGGAAAAGGGGAGTACCCTCTTGCATCATGTAAAATTTAAGTTGAACCATTAAGACTGTTAGTGGGGAAAGAGGCTAGGAAACCCCAACGACATTCAACATATGTTACAAACCATACAAAAAAGCTGACGAAGAACATATTTTCTTTGCTTATAAGGTAGGATGCTTTTTTTGTAAGGATGATAAAAATTGGTGGCAACAATGTTGACATTCAATTTAATTTTTTGGTGAAACAAGGACATCAATACCTAGTGCAAAGGTATTTTTTGAACTTTTTACAATGGTTCACTATTTTTCCACTTGTGTAGAATGAAGAAATTGATGTTTAGTGAAAAACCTATGCTTAGTAAAAATTGAAAATTGAATACAATAATAAAATGAAAACATATCAAAACTACATTTGTTGGAAAGCTCGTTTTGAGGAAAACGATCTTGCAAATTATCGTGTTAAGTTAACCACATCTGAAAGTCCAACTTGAGGTTTAAAAATTTATTTTCTAAGGAAATTTTGAAGCAGAAACCAAAACTATCTAGCTAATCCCTTTCATTTCAAGGTCCTTTGATCAAAGATTTTACCTTTGTTCGAAGGCACCTTCGAACGAAGGGCTTATTGACCAAGCAAAAAATATTATTAAAGTGCCTTTGATCAAAGGTCATTTAATGAAATAATTTTTATTTAATTTTAGTGGTCAAGCTTTGATTGAAGGCCAATTTAGCTAATGTTCCAAAAAACATGTCTATTTGAATTACATGTACATATACAAGGTCAATTTTTGTGATTTTAATATAAAAAAAAGGAAAATTCGCAAGGTGTGTTCAAAAGGTAATTTTTTTGCAAGTGTTTTACAAATTTGGAATGTGGGATTGGCAAAAAATTATCAAGATCATATTTTTTAAAGAAGAAGATGGGAAATCCAAGGACACAAAAAAATAAGGTTGTACGATATCATTCAGAAGAAAGGAAACAAAAATTGCATGAAGAAAGGATGCAAAAATATTATGCTAAAAAAGAAGGTATGTATATTTTATATTATAAATTATGATTTCTTTTCAATTAAATCATATTCTAGATGTAAATAAGATTATTTTTTCTCACAACTTCTTTTACTATGTTTTACACTCATTTTAGATGTCCACTTTGTATGCTTTATAGCCTTATTTTGCCTTGTTTTATCCCTATAGAGTCATGTTTATCCTTGTTCATCTTATATTTGAGTTGTATGTACCCTTATAAATCCTTTCCTAATAATAAAAAAGATGCACAATCACCTTTAGCCATGTTAACTTTATCTCCTCAAAACCTCCTAGCATTAAGTATTAGTTACACCCTAGTGTACATCACCATATCTTCTCATATTCCTTGACTAGAGGGGATAATTTTGATGAATTTTAGCCACCAAAATCATTATGTGTCTCATTTATGATCCACCTATCATACATTCAATTTTCACCTACCCTAAAACCTTTAGAAAACATATAAATAGATCCCTCTTCCTCCACTTCTCATCATCATGCAAATCCATTTTTATGAATCTAATGTTCACCTACCCTAAAAACCTTATAAAACATATAAATAAATCCCTCTTCCTTGACATAGTAAACCATTACAACCTCCATTTTCATTCCCAATCTACATACACCCTAGCTATTATCCCAACTTACCATCCTATATCCTTCAAAACCATTTCATTATCCTTTTGATCATGATTTTCCACTCCTTGTCCATCACCTTTTTTGTACACACTAGGTCTAGAGGTTAGCCTTTTATCCCAAAGGTTTTGTCTTGTCCATAATTATTTCCACTTTTAACCCTTTCCTAGGTTTGGATGCATCCTTTTACTATTACTAATACATCAATTTTATTGAAATTACTTATAGAGGGATTGACCAAGGTAACATCCCCTTCAAAACTTCATTTTGCAAGTGATTTTTTGTAGATTCAAAAGAAGTAACAAGGGGAAAATGGATTACAAGACTTACCAAACCTTCCATGAAAGTTTTAATTATTCCTACCATGTTATGTCCAAGGCCATGTAACCTATGGTAAGTTACTACTAGAGTTAGTTCCCCCTGACTAGTAGGTCCAACTTTGTGGAGTTTACCTCCAAAATTTCATGGAAACTTCCCTCAACATTTATCAACTCAAATCAATTTTTAATTTTATTTTCCTATAAGTGTAGATGTTCTAATTTATCTATTTTCTATTCACTATCCTAGTATTAATTTTTTTACAATAACCACTTTATTTCCTTTTTCTCTATCTCTATTGTGTGAAAGACCAAGTGACAAGCCTTTTTACACTCCACAACACTTCACTAGTCATTTGTTTCAATTTAAACAATTCTACCACTATGCTAAACTTTTCCTTGGGACATATGTGTCCCCTATACAACTAGCAAGACATATATGCCCACTAGCACAACTGTCCCCATCCATTTAATAAAACCTTAAAAATTTGCATAGACCTCTTTGTAGAATATCTAAATATTTTCATGTCATCACTTTCCAATTTCTAGGTACATATAAGTTTTTTCCTTTTTTCTTCTTCTCACTTCCTAATTTTATTTCTATATTGTGTCATTAGTCCCAACCCTTTTTTTAGTTAGTTTAGGTTAGGTTAAGAATGCTTACTTTGTAATCTAAATAATTAATATTCATATTTAAATAAAAAACACATAGTTTCTTAATTTTGTTCATCTCTCAACACCAAATAGGAAGTTAGTGTTTTAGGGTTTAATTTCTATTATTTTAGAGACAAATGTGTGAATATGTTTTCCTACCTTCAATTCTAAGAGATATTTTTTTGTGTGATGTGATGATGTCTAATGTGATATCTAAATGAATTAGGGGTGACTCCCTTCAAAATGGACCTTATACATAGCTCAATACCTTTTAAGACTTTTGTAAGAATATTAATGTTTATACACATTAGTTAATTCTAGGACACCCTAAGAATACCTAAAATTTTGATTATATTTTATGCCTGAAAAATACCTAAATAAGGTCATATGACCATCAAATTTAGGTCATGATTGTTGAATGTTGTGGAAATGGTTGCTGATATGTGGTTGTTATTGATGTCAACACTATTAGCATTCGATATATCAGTTGTTGTATATGTCGAGGATATTGACAAAATTGTAAAAGGAAGTGTTCTAGGTTCCTAGTGGAACTGTGCAAGTCATGAAGGCATCTTGTTTTGTATGTTAAAGATTAGATGGTGTGGATTAAAGGGTTTATTGCTGAATGTTTCTAGATCATCCACCGAAAGTTTTAGAGGTCCGCGTGAAGTTTTGAGTGTGTTGCATGGTTTGAAAGTGTTTCTGTGGTCTCTGTTAGTGTTCCTGAATGAAGATTGTATAATTATGGTAATCTCAGTTGTGGATGCTTCTTTGTTGTTCTTGGAGTTCTCTAATGTCTCTAGATCATTCTCTATCTTTGTGGTATGTCCACATTACTCAAAGAGCTCATTGTTGAAGATCTTTTCTTGCGCATGTTAGGTTTTTCATGCTCCTGGTTGACATGTTGGTGATAGCGTGTTGTGGATCTTCGTGGTGTAATTAATTAAAGTAATTTTGTGTTGGAGATGTTAATTTGGGTCTCCACTATGTTGTGGCTGACCTTGTTGGATTTTCACTAGAAATTTATTTGTAATTTGAGCCGACATTGAAAATATGTTTTATTTTCCTGGCTGACTAAGTTGTGATGAAATCTCTTGTTGCGGATATATAAGAGAAATTGGATGAGAAAAGTTAGTGTGTGCATAAGTGTGAATGTATGCCAGAGAAAGTGTAAATGAGTGAATAATGTTTCTATCATTCAATTGCAGAGCAGAGAGTGAAGAATTTTGAGTGAAGTGTGAAGAAAGTTTTCTGAGCTTAATTGGAAATGTAATCAAGCTTGTGCAGAAGCTATTTTCTTTCAGTTCATACTCTATGGATCTAATCCATATTTCTATATTGTTGGATAGTGAGTCCTCTTTTGTATTTGAGCAGTGAGCTCTAGGCAGTGTGCCTGAATGCATGCGCATTCCCCTTATTATTTCTCATTATACTTTTAATAGGGTATAATCTTGTGGACTAACATCCACCATGGTTTTTCCCCTAACAAGATTTCCACACAAAAATATTGGTGTTGTCTGTCTCTCTGATGTGTTAATTACTTATGGTTAATTTCTTATTCATCAGATCTGAGATTAAGTTAAGATAAGTAAGAAAAGTTTAAGTTTCTGTCACTATTGATTCACCCCCCCTCTTAGTTGTGTGTTCTTGTTTTGCCAAAAATTACCTCTCTATATCTCTATTGTCTTGTGATCCTTAAAATTCAACCCAATCTTACCAAACCACTTCATCCATTTAACCAAAGACAACAATTATTGTACCTAAATGTAATGGTTAAAATTGAACACACATTCCTTTCTTGTACATTTTCATCCTACAACAATATTTTATGCATCCTTTTATGTAAGATGGTATGATTTTCATGCAAGTTAGAAAATAACTAAATATCCTAACTTGGCCCCATTAAACTCATCCTTGAGTCTAGATTTGATTTCCATGTCTAGTCATTCATAATCTCAATTTTGATCTATGGATGCATATTTAGTCTAGATCATTTTTATGGCCACAAATTAGAATATAAGCATGCAATATTCTGATGCATCCTATTCTTCTTCAATATTTAATGCTTGAGTGGTAAAATATAGGAGGTGATTACTCATTTATATTTTTTTTTGAAGGATTCTTGGTATATACTTTCTTTGGTTTTTTCTTCTTGGTTTTGTCACCTCTTGCTGGTTTGTTGGTTGCTTTAACCATGTTCCATTATTTTAAATTAATCACTTTTTAGGAACTTTGTTAGATAAATGGAGGTGTCCACATTAATTGACCAATCTGGTTTGAGTATTTTTAAGGAATCTAATTTATCTTGTCTATATGAAGGATCAAGCTCACATTGTAATCATGTGAAAAATTAGCTCCAAGTAGTTGTTAATGAGAAAGTATTTAAGATTTCCATTAGATGATACTCATATAATTTTTTGATTGTTAATTTGCATAAATAGTCCACAATAAACTAACTTTATCCATAGTTTAATTCTCTAATTTTTTTATATTCTAAAATCTTATTTTTTGTATGATATGTGTAGTGGCTAAACATATGGAAACTAGAGTAGAGGTCCAACCTAATTTAGTTATTGGAGCATAAGAGGTTGAATCACACATGGTTGATGTTAGGGAGGAGACCCAAACACAAAAAAAATGATGTTAGAGAGGATTCCCATACACACTTTGATGTTGGAAAAGGGTCAAGATTGCTTCCTTCTATCAATATCCACAATACTATGAATCTAATTAAAGAGGTGAAGAGAACAAATTCTTACGAAATATAGATCATTTACTTGAAATAGATATAGAGAAATTGAAATTTTATATTGAACAACCTACTGCTACTACTAAGAGAGCATTCACAAGAACTTCAAAGGAAATAATTGAGCCTTATTTCAAAAGTCATGATACACTTGGTCAAGCCAAACTATTATCAACAATTCTTCTTTGTGATGACCTAAAAGAGAAATTACAATTGATCGGTGTAGATTTCACAAAAAAGAGGAAAATACAAGGCTCTTAGAAAAATATATTATTGAAAATGTTAAAAAAAGGTTTGGGTTTCATTGGGAAACAATCTCAATTAGTGGATAAGATTATTTCAAGAAGAGGGATGTTGAAATTTATTGTAAGTCCATAAATGACAAGAAAGCATCAAATCTATTCACTTTCAAGTGAAATTGGATCAAGTAGAAAGACACTAACAAGATATGTGAAAAGGAGAAAGGTTTTGGATGTTACTACTACATAAGGCAATTGGGAATTAATGCATAGGGCTCCTCATTTTGATAATGTTAAAGATGGTGTTAGGAACTTGATCTCAAGTTTTTGGCATGATTATACTTGTCCCTCATCAAATAAAAGAGATGTTCTAAAACACAGGATCAAGCGAAAATATTTTCAATGGCATACAAAACATTGGTTAGAAATAACACAACATGAGATGTATGTGATGTTTTGTGATGCAAATCCTCATATAAATATTGGACAAACAATGTTTCAAATGTTAAGGCCACATTATTGGAAGGAAAACAAGATTTTTGAAAGTTGTTGTTGGACTGTTATTATATTGAATTTGATCTTTACTATTAGGTGTTTCAAAAGATAAAAGAAGAAAGTGATGGTTCTCAAAATTTACCTCATAAATGGGTAAGTCAATTCATAGCATCCATCTTATGTGATAAATTTGATTATGATGTAGATGGTCTAATGAAATGCATAAAAGGAATTTTTGAAACATGTATAAATATGGCTGAAATTCCTTTGAGAAATGAAGATACAAACATGTTGAAGATGGTAAATTGGAAGAGTTACAAGTATATAAAGTTTGAAACAAAAATTGGGAAAGAATCCACAAGGTTAGATTATGTAGAAGAGGAGGTATTTATTGGAACATTTATGAAAATTTTTCGTAAATTGATAAAACTTGTAGACAAAGAAAAATGTCCTAATTGATATCATACATTTGAAAAAGATTTATTAACATCATTTCATGTTTATCCATCCTCTTTTCACTTAATTGATTTAATTATCCATGCTAATTAATTAATTACATCATTTTCATAGGAATACTAATATATCCATTAGGTTTTATTAGTTGGTATCAAAAGAACCAATTAGATGCTAGAATTAAAATAGTTTGACCAAATTTTTTAATGTATTATTTTTCTCAAATTTCTTTTAAAATATCAGAATTAATTTTATGTATTATTAGTGTGACTTAAGTTATGGAATCTTTAACTTTTTCTATATGAAACTATAAAAAGTTAATAGTGAACTTATTTTCATGTCACTATTTGATAATGACATCATTTCATGTTTATCCATCCTCTTTTCACTTAATTGATTTAATTATCCATGCTAATTAATTAATTACATCATTTTCATCTAATTGGCCTAATTAATTAAATTGGGTTAATTCATCTCTTTTCGCACTAACACTTCATCTAATTAAATTAAATAAATCAAAATATTTAATTTAATCTCCTAAGTAATCTTATTTAATTAAATAACCCTATCTTATTCAATTAAATATCATTTCATCCCCCTCCCCTATTTATTAAATCATCTAATTTAATAAATGTCTTTTAATTTTTCTAATTCCCTAATTGCATAAATTATACCTTGTTTAATTAGCAATTAAACTAATTTTCCTCTAATCAAAGGGAATATTCCCATGGAATATTCTTTATCCTTTTTTGCACAAATAAAACTTTGTTTTAATTTTTAAAATTATTTTTCCTCACCCGAAAGGAATATTCTAAGGAATATTCCCTCTCCTCCAATCAACTCACTTAGCTTCAAATGCAAGTTAACCTTTAACCTCTTTGGCAAGTTACCTTTGACCTATGTGAGTAGGTCAAAAGTGTGTTTGTTTGAGGCAAGTGTGAGCCTTTGATTAACTTTCATCATGCATTGTCATCCGTTGATGAGAATCCATGATCCATGCCTCTCATCCCCTTCATCTTGAACCATTGATTAAGCTTTTTTTTATCTCAACCATTCATTCCTCATTTTCTCTCCTATAAATAGATCACTATTTGGAGACAAATGGGTCCATCTTTTATTGCAAACTTATGCTATTGAATTTACTCACATAATCACTCATCTTTTATTCACTATTTAGCTTGTTTTAGTTCATTTTCATTGCACAATAGCTTAGAGCATCCATTAATGGATTCCATGCATCCATCTTAGTTTTTAAATAAATTAGGGTTTTCATATTTTAGCATCATTTTAGCTTAGATTAGCTTAGAAATTGCATAATTAGATCATTTGTAGCATAAAATAATGGTAACTTAGCTTGCATCATGTTCATTTTTAGCATAAACTAGGTTTTCATACACTTATCACTATGGTTTCATCAATTCTCTTCCATAGAATCGATTGAAACAAGCTCACTAATCATAGGATTGGGAAAGGGTCATCATTCCACATCAACACGACAACAATTCCACAAGATAATTTTTAGATGGATTAGAATAGATGTTTTAAAAGCTTTCATAGTTTAGTATGTTGGTTTTGATGAAATGTTTAATTTTAATTATGTTTGATTGATCTTGTTGAGATTTGAGTATTGGCAGATTTTTTATGCTTCAATTCTTCATGGATTAAGTCTAATTCGGCCCATACCAGTATTTTCAGAACATTATGGTGCCAGAAGGAAGGCCAATTGTTAGTTTAACCATTTTTAGCTCAAATTTTATTTTTATGATGTTTTTCAATTTCCAACGATGCTTAAATAACAAACAACAATGCTAGTTCAATAGCGTTGCCATATAGCAATGCTCGGGCAGTTTGAAACAACACATATTTGATATGTCAACGCCAATTTAAATATAGTGACACGTATTTAATTTGAAGATATCATGAAATGAAAATGGTGACACTCAAACTTACCAGGTCGACACTTTTAAATTCCAAACAATGACGCATTCGTTAGCAATGATGCCCATCAAAATAACGATGCTAACGTGCTCACTAATCTTGTTGCAGAGCGACACCCATTTTCACCAGAGCGATGTCCATAGTTCAAATCGCAACGCTATTGTGTGCATCGACACCCAGCTCTAGTAAGAAGCTTAATGACTATTTTTTTCAACATGCGCTTTAATTTCTTGACTTTATCTAAATGCTAACATGTCACTGACTTCTTGTTTTTTCTTTTTAGACTAATTGGTTTTACAGATTTGGAAAAAAAATAGGAAAAAATTTACCCCAACTTGTTGGGGTCATAAATTTCTACTTGGTGGTCAAAATTTGAATCTATTTGCACCATCAGAAAAATCTCTAAGAATACTACTTCAATCCCTAAAAATCTAGGCAATCAATTTTTAGGGAACGACACAAGTTTCAACCCCAAATTCTGCTTCGAAGGCCTTCGAAAATTTGATTTACTACAACATAGAAAAAACAAAAAAAAATTGAAATTTTTAATTTTTAGTTTTTCTTAGTTGTAGTTATTGTAACAATATTTTGACACTTGTGGGTAATGATAACCCACCATATGTTGCTTTGGTTTATGTTTTAGGACCACTAAATTTCCATTGGATTTTAAAACTTACAATCTTAGGACCAACTAGCTTTCAATTGGGCTTAAAATTTATTTTCAAAGTTGGTTAAAACTGAACCCTCACATCATCATCTTACTTTGGGCTTAAAATTGAACAAGTCAAACTTCATCTTTTAATTGGTGCTTAAAATGAACTCATAATTGCTTTGAAGGACTAGAACTTACAACTGTTTGCTATGTTTTGTGATTTTCAATTTTGTTGGTGAATGCGTATGCAATTCTCTCGCACCATTTGGTGATCTTGAGAAACATAAAATTCTCTAACACATTACAAAATCACTCACATCTTTCAATTTGGGTTTAAAATTGAACAAGCATGCTAGTGTGAGAAAAGGAATAGCATGTGTTCTCTCTTTGTTCATGCAAGCAAAGATGATCAAACTACGAATGTACTTACTCACTATTGTTCACCTTTAGAGAGTTGCCTTGGTGGGATAAAGTACTCACCCCAAGGGAACGACCCAAGCGGTAATGAGCATAAGCCAAGCTCTTCCAAACCACTATATAAATTTGTGGTTGTGATGAAAACCATAAACAATGGGAAGTGGTACATGATAGCTCTCCTCTAGTATCTTTATGATGCGTAAAGCCCTTGTTCTAAGGGTTGGGAGACCTCTCACAAGGAGTTTATCATTGCACCCCCTAAATTGGATGCCCTTATTACAAACCTTTGTGTAGAAGCCAAAAATCCCTAATATTTGTTGATGTTAGGAGGTTAGACCTCTGAAGCAATCCCACATACTTGTAATTCTTAGTAGAGATGAAGAGTTTGTCATGGGAGATTCATGAGAACTCAAAACTTGGCTGACTTGTAGAAGTGAGTGTCGTGGAGGGGAGCCAGTGTGGTCAAGCTTCTAATCATCCACTCTGAATGACCATAGCTAGAGAAATCTAAGTGGGAATTCAACAAATATATCCATTTCTATCCTAGGGTTGTAATGATTATGATTCAGTTTAACACTTTTCTTGATTTCAAAATGATCCAAAAACAAACATTAATCACTATCCAAATTTCAAACACTTTGGCTCAAATATGGACTTCTTGAGTTAGCCTTGATATTACTGCTTGTCCTAAGGATTGACCCTTAATGGTTTATAAATATATTGATATTAATCTCAAACACATATTTACCAAAGACAACATAGGAAATTATGGCTTCAACCTCATGATTCTCACAAAATAGACATTGTGAAAGTTATGATGTTTTTGACATAAACATTTAGTTTGAAAACATAACCAAGACAAGTGTTTGTGGTAAAAATAAATTCATGAATCCAAGATTAAATCAAATGAACACCCCACATTGATTTATTTTCAAATCATTGAATCACCCAAAACAAGAAAATTGAGACAAGAAAAACATTGGCAAAATAATTGAGTTCCATTATCCAAAGTCATTGAGTTTTATTGTCAAAATCATTTGAGTCCTATTTTACCAAAATCATTGAGTTCTTAGGGTTTCATCACTTTAGAGGTATAGCATTTTTCTCACTACCTTGGTCTTGCAAAACAAAGGTTCACTTTAGGTCAACATTGGGTCAAACACTTCATCCACCCCTCCATCAAATTTCATCCTTCACTTCACCAAACTTTGTAAATTTTTTGAATACACCAACACTTTTGGACTTAAACATCTATCAAACCAACCCCTAATTTAGCTACTTTGTATGAGAAATGAATCTTCTTCCATGCATTTGGTTGAGTTAGTTATCATCCTTGAAATAGTTCATCTTGAAGGTCATGATTCTACCCTAAATATTTACAAGTTCATAAACATCCTTTATCCCAACATCAAAACATTGAAACTTAAGTCAAAAGTATTGTCCCAAAAAATTTGCAAAGATTACTTCCCACATCACCCATCTCTTCACCCCCCATTGTCATCATTTCTTCAAAAATAATTAGAGCATCCCTTCTACCTAGATTTGAGTCAACTAGAGAGTTCAAACATTACAAATCTCAACACACCTCTCCCATCATTGACCCACAATCTATGGTAAAGAAAAGATCACAACACAAGAGAATCATGGAGAAAACCAAAGCCTTATCTACCATCAGTGATCCAAATCCTCAAGAATTCAATCCAAGGAGTTATTCTACCCCATCACAACAACCATCATCTCCATCAGGGCCATATGAGATAGAAGATATCATGAAAAACCCATTTGGACTTACTAGATAAGAAATCATGGAACATCAAGCCTTAGAAAATGTGGCTCCAATTTCCCATATTTTGTTGCACAATCATTGACACAAGGCTTGACCTCATCTACAATTCAACCAACTCCATCCCTTGTACCAATTCAACCCTTAACATCTAGTCTTTCAACTAGGCTAGGAACCAACCTTGGTCTCACTTCATGTCTAGGAATAAACACAACTTTGGGTATTGTAGTGCAGTTTTTCGCACACACGCCCCATTGAAAGCAGGGACCCTCTTTTGCTTTCATTCCTAGTGTTTTGGCCCTTTGATCTTAAGGACTTACTTGCTTTGGCATGAGCTTGGATGTTTATCTTTCCTACATTAGTGATCCCTCTGTGATATTGATTGAAAATCTCAAGTTTTAGACTCATTTTAGGTTTTTCGCTATTCTCAGGAAAATCCTCTTTTTGCGGAATTCCCCAGATACTTTGAAAGCCCAGTGGGGGCTGCCTTGCACTATGGTTCAGAAATTTTGGGACCTCACGATATTCCGTGTTGGTCAGATTTCTCCGAATATATGTTGTCCTATCGAATTCCCAGATTTTGGTCAATGTTGTCTTGTGGACTACATTAATGCTTGATTGTATGATTTTTGCAGCCGGTATTTAATCGATTTTGGGGTGTTTTTTTCCATTAAGTTTTATCATTTGCTTTCTATTGATCTGAGATTCTTGATCTTGAGTGCTTGGTTGGACTTGGCATGTTGGATTTGTGAATTCCTAGATTTGGTGGTGATTTTCCTGGGCATCATTATAACTGCTGTTGTTTGCTGGGGTGCTAAAGATTGTTATCTGTCATTGCTATAATCGAGTTTCACTTCATCAATGGTATGTATTCATTACCTTGCTTTTGATTGTTGAATGTGAATGATTCTTTAGCGTCTTGAGTGTGCTTGGAGTCTGAATTTCTACATGTTTGGGAATTGAACATCTTGAAGCTAGGGTTATTCGATTTTGTTAGATTGATGACCCCAAGTGAGTTTGTGAGTTCATTTTTCAGTTTTATTATGAGGTATCTTGCTTGTGTAGGCCATAAAGAACTTTTTAAAACCTAGAAAAATGAGTAAGCTGAGCCCAAGCTTGTCCTATATATTCATGGAAAATTTTAAGGGTTTTGGGCTTAAGGCATCACCAATTCCTCTCGATTTACTTTAGGATGAGTTTCAAATTTAAAGATGATCTATAGGAGGTTAAAATCGAGCTAGCTTCAAGCCCAAGGTCTTCAAATTTTTGATCATTCAATAAATTTGAGTGAGGTTGCGAAGAAACGTCGACATTCAGAATTTCAAAGTCTTTGCAGAATTCCTAAACTTTTAGAATTCCCTGATTTTTTGTTTTCTCTTCGTTTTCCCGAAATGTGCAATAATCCAGGGTTATGCCTGCTTCATGGATTTATGTTCCCTCGGGATTTTCCTGAAATTTCCTTTGTCCCTTCATTTCCCAGAATTTGTAGAATGTTGTTATTTTTGCGGATTTCTATCCTAGGTGGAATTCTCTGAAACCTTGTTGAAAATGAAAAATTGAGAGGTAGCATGGTTTATTAGCTGGTGATAATGCATTGTATGATCAATTTGAGTTATTTAGAAATGTGTCAAGCTAATTCTTAGTTAATGATGGTTGATTAAATGATTGTTGGAAGCTTTTTTCGTTTACTTCGTTGAAATCTGACTGGCTAGGAATTTTCTAAAATTCCTCTCTGGCCTAGATTCCACGGGGGGACTGAAAACCTAAAATTTGCGATGAATAATTTTTATGAGATTTTAGAGAATTTTTCTTATCATAGGACTTATATTAAGGATGAACATGTAATTTTTGATCGATTAATGTGATCTTTATTATGGTTTCTTTGTTGAATACAGGCTGAATCAAGTCAAGCAGTTGCTGCCAAGACTAAGGGAAGAGTGATGGATCCAAGTGTTGAAGGGTCTTCTATTTTTGAGGCAAAAAGAATGAAAATGGATATAAAGAGTAGAATCCCTGAGAGAAAGTTGACTTCCATTTGGTTAGAGGTAACTAATACAAATGTTGGATTGTGGGATTCTGAGGAGTTTAAGACAAGGATGGCAGTACAAAATCTCCCTTTGCTAGCCACAAGATTATTGGAATCAGGGTTGGCACATGTAGCTGGATTCCCTCCTACAGTGCAGTGTTACGAGTTGGTGCTTGAGTGTGCTAGACACTATGATAGGGGTACACAAAGGATAGTTGGTCCTCAAGGGAGAATTGTGGCAAACCTTAATCCTATGTCTATAGCCCAAACCTTTGACATGTCTGATAGATCTCATGTGGTGGCTTTTGATATAGATGTGGCAAAGAAGTTCTATGATGAAGATACTATCAAGTCCCAACAAGTCATCAATTCCTGGCTAGAGAAGCCTAAGTCTCACTTTTCAAAGCTACCCAAGCAGCTATTCAAAGCTAAATTTAAGAAGGAATACTATGATGTTATCACCCTTCTCAGTAGGGTGGTAGGGTTGAAGAGTTCAGGACTATTTGAAAACTGGATGTTTCACGTCATTGTGAGGATGGAACAAAATGTTGATTACCATTGGGAAGGCATTATAAGTGCCATGATTCATGAAAAAATGTGTAATGTCTTGCAAAAAAAGACCTTCACAATGACCTCCTACTTGGTTTATGCACTTGCAAGATTCCATCCATACAAAGGACTAAGTACACGGGGTGTGTTTGGGTAGGATGTAATTTATGAGGTCTATCCACAGCTACACCTAGGTAACTCAAGCTATAGGAGGGTGAAAGATGCATTCACCATGTACATCACTAGGTTGCTCCAAGGTGTAGAGCATGTAAGAATATCTAACAATGCTAAGGAGTTAATCAAAATGTATGGGGCTTGGTTTATATAGTTTCCCACCTTTTCATATATAAGGATAGATGGTTGTCAGAAGGCTCCATACAAACTTCCTAGGTATCCCATAAATCACATTATACTTCTAGAGGTCATAAGGCAGATATGTGGTTTTGATGCAATTGTGAAAAATGATAAACATAAGACTGGATTTGGTGGAGATTTTCCTCTGAGGATAGGCACTAGTGAGGCATGCCCTTCTATTAATTCATCCTATGCTTCTGAAGAAGAAATGAGTACTCTAGGGTTATCCTTTCATTCCAAGGGATCAAGGTTTGATAAGACTGACGAAGCATAGAAGAAGGCCAGCAGGGAATATAGTCATAAGGATGATATAGAGGACTATTGGGCCAATTGCAGTGATGAATTTGAGATTAGAAGGAAAAAAATTTCCAGGCTACCAGTGAACTTAGTCCGACTATATAATGTGAAGGCCATTCCAGATCAGGTTGAAGATGATGGAGATTTGATTTAGGTCCATGATTATGAGGCTGTGAAGGATAAACCAGTGGGAGACATAGACTGGCTGGAGGAGGAGAAAACATAGTTAGAGCAACTTATGACTCCAATGATAAAATATACAAAGTTATGGCTCAAGCATAAGATGTGGGAGTTGGAAAGTGAAGGTGTGCAATGCACCTATGATCTAACGGGAGACTTGGAGTCTCATTCCACTTATGAGGAGTCAACTGAACAAGATCCGAAAGGTAAGGGAAAGGTGAGCTCTCCTTTTAAGATAAAAATTAAAGATGTTCAAGCGAAGGAAGTATAAGAGGTAGAAAAACAAAGAAAGCCTATTGCAAATAAAAGGAAGCACATTTCAAGAACCTAGAAGTCGACAAAGGATGAAGCTGGAAAGGAAGATAAAGAAGTTAGTGTTTTTGTGCCTAAGAGAAGGAGAATAGTGAGATTTTTACAAAAGGAGAAGGAAATCTCTAAGGAAGGGATGAAGTTAGCCCACTAGTAATAAATGTAGAGAGCTCGAGAGAAAGAACACAAGTATACACAAGAAGATCAAGAAATCTTTCTCCCAAGGACAGTCTGCCAAGGAAGGATGCTCCTTTAGTTACCCCTATTGCTGAACAACATGATAATATTCCTCCTTCCCATGAAGCTCACAATGCACCAAACAAACCAGGTGAATCCAAAGAGGCAGAAAGTCATCAAGATCTAGAAGGGGAAGAATTTCAAGAAGGCGAGCTCTATAGTGCTGAGGCAAAAATAGAGAAGGTATTACAGTCTCCCTTGGTAACTTATGGGGATTCACCTATAAGAAGTGAAGAAGATAGACCTCCTCAGAGAGAGGAAATTCCACTTAGGACTCCATCATCGGTGCATGAAGAAGAAGAGCATGATAAAGAAAAAGAAGATAAAGTTGAGGGGATCTTTGAGAAGCAAGATTTGAGCAAAGATATACCCAGGGATCAATATGATGAATTTGGACAAAGACATGAACAATCAAATTCTACTGTTCCACGTTGGCTGGACAAGGAATTAAAGAGTAAACAGATTGTTATAGATGATACTCCTCCCAATTGGGATGAATTATTGGCACATATAGGAAAGGGTAAAGCAAAGAAGAAAGCCAAGGTCATCTCCAAGATTGAGAGAGATGAGGAAAATAATAGGGTAGTTCACAATTCTACTCCTATTCCTAATAAGAATAGGGATGATGTGACTAGGAGTGACTACAATGTGCAAACTATCAACCTAGGGCCTACTTCCATGGAATAAGAGATTAAAGAGTATGAGGGCTCTCGTGCTGTGATTTTGGGTAGGTTGAGGAAAGAAGTAAATACCAAGCAAGAATTGAAGAAGGAAAATGATAAACTAAAGAGATATCTACAAGATTTGATGAAACCCTTGCAATCTATCAGTTCCTCATCATCTGCTGCAAGCTTCCTGCCACAAGAAATGATATCGGAGTTGGAAAGACTGAAAGCCATTACTCATGCCACAACGGGCTGGTTACAAGGAGTGCAAACCAAGGGAGATGATGCTATCAAAGACATCCTTTCAACTAGAGGAGATGCTATGAGATCATTAGATTGGTTAAGGAATGTGCTAGCTCAGGATAAGGAGGATGTGGATCTCCTATTGCAAAAGACTAAGACCATCATGGGATATACTAAGGACAAATTGGTAAGTGATGGAATTCTTCCTTCCTCCAAAGCTACGAAACCTTGGGAATGGTTTGAAGCTTTGTAAATAAGGAAAAATGTTTTAAAGAAGGTGTATAAATAGGGGAAACAAATTGAGGACACCTTGACTGAAATTTACAAGAAGTGCATTTCCTTCTTTGAGGTTATGATAGGGAGAAAAATATTTGTGCCAAAACATCTGAGCTTGGAGCAGTTAAGAAAATGGTGGTGAGATGTGTACTCTCCACTCAATGAAGTTCCAGTCATTGAACATCAGTTGGATGATGCAACTCCTACATTGCAGTAATTGATAAATATCAAACTAGTAAGGTAGATTGGGATAAAATGGTAAAACAGTCAAGAGAAGATATTAAGTCCATTGAAAGGAGAATTAAGATTTTAGCTATGCCACCTATGGATGACTTGGACAAGATATTTTTGATGGTGCAAGATAGGATGGAGTGCGTAAGGATAGAGGGGTGAAGTAGTTAATGCAATGCTTCATCAGAATTTGTACTTCCCCATTATTTATCTTCTCCTTCACATGCATTGGACTCGGTTATGTTGGAGATCCCATGCCGACCTGGATGGAGTACATGCATTTAATGCATATTTTATTTTATTTTGAATTCCTCTTGGCTGACTTGTTTTGTGGCCATTCATTATTGTAAACCCTGATTAGGCTGACATATCATGGGGGGTTTTCTATAAATATGGAATTCTACCTTATTTGTAAGGGCTAGATAGTTTTTTTATTGGAGAAAATCAAGTAGTATAGCAAGAGTTAGAGTTAGGAGTTAGTATCATTTTCAAGCAAGTGCTATAACATAAGACTGGAATTGTTGCTATTTTGGGTGATTTAATGCAAGTAAAGACATTATGATTTAGTGCCTTCCTTGTGTTGAATTTTATCTGGCATGTTTCTTGTGATTCTATCTTTTTAATTGCTTAAGTTCATTTCATATATGTGCTAGGTTTAATGTTAGAAGAATTGATAATGTTTATGGTTTGATACTTGAGGCGTTACAACAATCTCTAGTCCATACATTTTGCAACTAGCTGATTGTTAGTTGCTTTGTAAAGTTAGCCTGGACTTTAAATTCACTGTGCTTAGTTCAATTGTGGATGTTTGTTCATTTCGATTATAATAGGGTTGTCTGGAATGAATGTTCGTGATCTGAAAATCTTTAATGCTTTAGAAGATTGCACTATTTTTGTAAGATTGCAGATGCATCTGGGTCAAGCAGGAATCAATTTATGAGGGATTGGTCTATTTCAAGTGTTTCATCATTTGCATTGTTAACCCTAGGATTAGTGTTAAATTTAAGAATCTCTCTAAAACCTTATCTCTTTTTCTCTTTCTTTTATTTTTTGGGTTAGATTTAGGGTTGGAAGTATCACCATATTGCTAGATCTGATAAATTTAAGCATTCAATATTTGCTTGTACTAAGCTCCCTTTGTGATTACCAACATTTTCACATTTATCACGAAGTTGTTTATGCATTGTCAATACCTAACATTAGAGACCTTGGGGTTATCTCTTGAGGGTTGCTAATAGAGATTTACCTTTCAAGAAAGATAGGATTTCCATATTCTTTCTAAGTTGTTGTGCAGAAAACACTATCAACGGGTATTCACAAAACAACCATTTCATTAACCACCAACCTTCCCCAAGATACAAGTTGGATACCAACCTTTGGAAAACCACTTACATTCCATGATGCCATAACAATCTTGATGTGTTGAGCACAACCATCTTCATCTATGATCACAAATACAACAAGTATGCCTAATGTTACACAAGGTAATGTGAACCAAGTACCTCAAGTAGGAAAACAAGGGAAAGTTAACACTCTCACACAAAGTCAACCCTTGATAGTGATTCCAACAACCCCATTGACACATCGAAACAAGTGATTACCCAAGCTATGCAAGTCAATACACCATCCACATCAAACCCATCTATCATTGATCCAAATCAAAACAACACCTTGGTTATGAATCCCATCAACCAAGGTAATAACTTGATCACACCTCAAATACAACAAGGGAAACCCCTACTCATTAATCAAGGGAACCCTTTCAATTAGTTACAAGGTCTGAATGTTCCATTACCATCGCAATATCTAATGGCATCACCATCTTTCCCCATAGTCCCTCTCACCATGCAAAATCAAATGGGACCTTAAACTTACATTCCTCCATCTCAATCCACCATCTTGCAAGGAATGTTTAACCAAGGGAACCCCAACCTCTCATCAAAAATCCACTATCTACTCAAAACATAAACACCCAAAACCCATCGTAGATGTCTCAACAATCAAATGATCCTACATTGTAAGCACATGC
The DNA here is from genome assembly GCA_007258455.2 of Sequoia sempervirens. NCBI lineage: Eukaryota > Viridiplantae > Streptophyta > Pinopsida > Cupressales > Cupressaceae > Sequoia > Sequoia sempervirens. The sequence continues at coordinate 123,089 of VDFB02036737.1, forward strand.
TTTGGCTTTACAACAAGCACAAAAAGTAGCCTTAGTAGCTTAACAAGCAGCCCTAGCACAACAAAAACATAAAGCTCAACAATCAGCCTTAGCACAATAACAACAACAACAAGAAGCAGCCATTGTACAACAAGCATATCAAGTAGCTTTAGTAGCACAACAAGCTACACAACAACAACAAGAAGTAGCCATAGTAGCACAAAAAAAACAACCAAAAAAAACTTTAGTAGCACAACAACAACAACAAAAACATCATGTAGCCTTAGTAGCACAACAACAACAATATCAAGCAGCCTTAGCAATGCAACAATAACAACAAGCTCATCAAGCAACCTTAGCAGCAAAACAACAATTGGCTTATCAACAAGCCATCCAACAAGAACAAAAACAACAAGCTCAACTAGCTCAATAGTATGCCCAACTACAACAACAAGGTTCTTATTATCCTCACTTAAACATCATCAACCCAAACACATTAGGAACATATCCATCACTTGCACAAAATATCACACCACCATACACCCCATACAACTCATCTGTCATCCTACCATATGTTCCTCCACCAAACTTGCAAGATGATCTAGCATCACAACTTAAGGCGTTGTCACTAGAAATGCAAAAAATTTAGGTGGGAAAGACGAAGAAGCCCCATACATAGAACCTATGTCCATATCCATTTGATCAAAACATCACAATGGTACCATTCTCTCCCAACTTTGAAATCCCCAAATTTGATAAATACAAAGGGAGGGGAAATCTTGTATACCATATCAAAGAATTCAATGTCATGTACATGGAGGTGGCCAATAACAATTCTTACTTAATGCACCTCTTCCCATGAAGTTTAGGTCCTGCCATGGATTGGTTTTCATAGTTACCTCTAGGAATCACAACCTTCCAAGAAATCGTTGACAAATTCATAGATCACTTCTCCTTCAATCTTGACATGGACGTAAGCCTAGAAGAATTGTACACTCTTAAACAAAACAAAGGGGATTTTTTTGCTAATTTCTTGCAACGGTGGAGACGAAGATCTAATAAAAGCAAGTAGCCACTTCTTGAAAAAAAAAGTGTGCATTATCATAGAAAATCTAGATCCAAATCTATCCTTCCACTTGAAAATGTAGTGCATTAACTCTTTATGATGAGCTTGTCCCTAGAGCCCTTAACATTGAGAGGGCTCTAATCTCATAGGGAAACACACAAGTGTATAAACACAATCACCCATCCACTAGTTTTAACGATAAGCCCCACTATTGGGCCAAGAACAAAAATGTTACTAGTGATGGTGTTGTTGATGCAAAGGTTTTCTTAACTGCTCCTAGACAAGAAAATACCCAAACCATGAATACACAACAACCATACACGTCATTTTCAAACAATCAAACAATGATCAATGCTACAAAAACTCAACATAGACAATAGAGAACAAACAATGCTCATAAATGACAATTCACTCCCTTAGGAGAACCTGTGGAAGACGTGTTAAAGAGGTTGATACAGTCTAACCTTATCACATTCCCAGATTTCTCAAATTATCAAGAGCCACAAATCAAACCTCGTAGCTATAGAGAAGATCACTTTTGTGAATTTCACTGGTACTAAGGTCATAGCACACATAATTGTTTTAGGCTCAAACATCTAATAGAGGATCTTATTGAACAAAGAGACATTGAGGTTGATCAAAAATCTAGGAATGAGAATCTAAAAATTTACACGAACCCTATGCTTGATCATGGAAAAACAAAAGATTCAGCAAAGGCATCAACTTCAAACAATACGTAGGATACCATGTTGGGACAAGTTTATGTTGTTTATCAGGAATCAAACATGTATCAAGATACTATTTTTAAAAAAATTCCAAAGCCATCAACAGTGTTTGGCACTATTTTATACTGTAATGACATCAAGTGGATATCAGATTTTTATATCTCTCCCACATATGACTCAATGATTGGACATGTTGAAGAATTTCCAAACGAGCAAGAAATATCCATTATCACACCCATACACACTGAATGTTGGATAGAGTATTTTACCAATGATATATCATCCACCCAAGGATCAAGGAGGCTCTTGAGGATAACGAAAGTTATTTTGAATCAAGTCAAGATTAAGAACCCCTTATCCCCAAAGTTTCACAAAGAACTAAGTGACATCTTCCAAGCCATTTTAAACTCCAAAGATGTACCCGATATCACTCCTAAGATGTTTATTTCAGATGGACATATAGACGTTCTTCATCTAAAACATGAGTCTCCCACTCTTGATATTCTTATACAAGAGCAAGCAGTAGTTGAGATTGTTGATTCTTATAGTGATTGTGCATCATCGACATCTTTTGAAATAGTATCAATAGATAACAATGTCATAGAATTAAAGAAAATAGTTCATGAGTGAACAACCGTCGAGATTATTGATTCTTACAATGATTGTGCATCATCAAAATCTTTTGAATGAGCATCAACATCTTTTGAAACAATATCAATAGATAATGATGTCATAAAACTAGATAAAACAGTTCATATTCCTAAACAACAAGAACCCATAACAATATTATGTGTTCATGAGAAGTCATATTCAGTGGCTATGGATCAGAGGATACATTATCAGGGCAAAGGATTAGGTATTGATAATACCTTCACAATGTTGGGGGAAATATTGTCTACAAAAAAATCAACATATGGGGCATGAAGAATCCTTATGATGAAAATGTTGTCAACACTAAAACTAGCCATATCATGAGTTGGAATTCACCCATTATCTCATATGAAAATTGGGACCAATGTAAACAAAATAATTCCTATCAAAGCAAGGTGAAGATCATAAAAAAAATGAAGCCATCAAGGAAAAAGGACAAAGCAAATACAAATGGATACCAAAGAAAAATAAAGAAAATCATCCCTCCAAAACTCCATTAGTCAAAGAAATCATGGGGAAAAATAAAAAAGGGAAATGTATCTATCAAAAGAGTCCTCAAATACAAAAGCAAGCTTCTCAAGCAAGGAACAAAGTATATCTAGTGGTTGGTCCTAATTCCATGAAAACCTCCATCCCCACCCATATTCGCTCATCTTCCTAGGTTTGGATAGTCAAAGGTTCCAAACCATCAACCAATCCATCTCATATTCCTTCATGCATGACACCATACACTCCATTCACAATATCGAATTCTCACATTGACTGTGTGTTGGTAGCGAACCTTCATCATAAGAATTCTAAAGGCACTCTATTGCGATGTGTGCACATAGAGAAAATTAATTCTTGTATCCAAAAGCTAGAACAAAGTTCTTCAAGGTTGCATTCAAGTGATAATATCTTAGCAAAGCAACTTCTTCAAGCAGGGTATCGTTGGCATGTTATGACAGTGGCCTCCACATCAGTACCACCAAGTGGTTCAACATGAGGCTAACATTTCAAAATAATCTCAAAAAATCAAAAAATCAAAAAATGATAATAATCCAAAAAAAAAGAAAAAGGATTGAAAACAATAAAGATAAAAATCATTGTCCAGTGAAAACCACTATGGTGGCACTTTTGGCAAGTACCATCATGAAAACTTGGAAAATAGGCATCATGAGTAGAATTGAGTGTCTATATGATCCTTCTCAGACAAAAGAATCTCATCCTTGTCATGATAAAACCAATGTTCCCTTGATCCATCCAATCTAAATTCATCCAGATATTCCACTTTATCTTGATCTTGACAAAGATTTGGTGTATACTTCAACTCTAGTCATGGAAATTTTTTGACAAGCTCTTTACCACCCCATCTCATGAAGTCCCATAGCCCATGTCTAACATGATAAAAATCTATCAAACTCTTCACATATACATTTCCTATCTTGGTTGTCCATTGCATTATGAAGAATTGCTAAACAGTGGGGGTAGGTTATTGCACTCTTGTTTTCAAATAACTCTTGATCCATGTCTTATATCTCACAAATGTGACATCAACATCATGATCTAGGTATCGTTTGCATCAAAATATTATCTTGAAAACACCAAAAACATTCATAAAGCCTTATTGAAAAAATCAAAAAATATTTGTAAAATCATGTACAGCTAGAATCCTAAAACATTCAGAAAATTGTAAGCGAAAAATCCAAATCATCCAAAAAACATCAAAACCCCTAAAAAGGTCGAACATCAAAAATACAGAAAATAATGTCTCTTTGTTGAACTACATTGTCTCTAAGCTTGAATGCAGGCAAGGATAATCTATGATCATCCCCCGAGACACCCTAGGTTAGTCCTTTAGTAGTCCATTTTAATTAGCTGTTGTTTCTTATCTATTCATATCTTTGTCTTGTAAATTGGTCGAGTCAGCCAAACTACATGGTCTCTGTATGTATAACGTAGGCAAGGATAATCTATGATCAACCCCCGAGGCCCCTAGGATAGGTCTTTAGGTTAGGTTCTTGGTCAAAATTTTTAGAAAAGCTCTAAACATTTGTAGAACCTAGAAATCCCAAAACATCTAAATATTCAAAAAATCCAAAAAGATCCAAATATTCTGAAAAATCCAAAAACATCCAAATATTTCAAAAAACCCTAAACATCCAAATATTCAAAAAAAATAAAAACATTTGAAAATAGAAAACACAAAAACTCAAAAAAAGATTCAGAAAACTCAAAAAACCCTAAACAACCTCAGAAAATCCAAAAATCCTAAACATTCGCATAAACATTCAAAAATACCAAAAACAATCTCAAAACATCTTCAAAATACCAAAAACATTGAAATATTCTAAAAAATTCAAAACCCATCCATCCCATCTTGCTTACACCCATAATAAAACGATCATCACCTTGACACAAGTGGAAAACAAACATAGCAAGTCATAAAGTGCAAACCCAAAAGTCAAAATCTAAAGTCAAGATCATAGGTAAATGCATTAGTGAAGTTTATAGCAATAGCTAATCTTAGCATCATAGTCCTAACACCAAACAACCCTCTGATCAACATGTCCTAGGATGTATCATTCCTGCGATGGACATCAGTATCATATATCACCCTAGATAAACTTAAATAAGGTAGGAGCTATAGATAACACTTATTTTTTGTCTTTGATCTTTTCTTATGATTTATCTTAATGACCCATTCCGAGGACCTCTTGATGATATCTAACAAAATGATTTAGAGAGAAAATAATGGGGCATCGATCATTATCTTTCATTTGTTGTGCTTGTGGATACTCTTGTAAAATAATCTTGGTGCATACTTTCTTAGTTGTGTGTAGAAGGTTGTTTGAAGTATGTTGTTGACTATTGTGTATGCTTTGGTCCAATATGTTCTAAGATTCTAACTTACATTTGAATGAAATTTCTGTATGTCAAGATGTGAAAAAGAACTATCCTATTTGTTTGTCAAATCAAAGTCCATTACACTAGACACAAAACCGTCCTGGTTATCAATACCTTGATGCATTGTGTCTATGTGTTATATCAAACAATAAGGAACGGAGAAAAATACCAATCCTGAAGTGTGAGCATCCCATCCTACGCTTTGCATTGTCTCATCACCATCTCTAATAAAGTCTCGATGGATCATGGACTTGTTGGATATTTTGAAGCAATCATCAAAATCAACGGTCATTCATTCTTTATTTTTCTATCTTCTCTCCATGCTAACCTGGTAGCATGACAGTGAACAAAAACATCATCAATGCATCCACCCTACATCCACAAACCATCAACATACATGCATCTCATAATCATAATCATCCATAGCATAATCATTGCATATCATATCACACATTATGCATCATCATTTGAGTTGTGAGGAATAATATAGATTTTTTATTCTAAGCATCTTAAATCATTGCATTTGCATCCATACATTCATATGCATACATCATCATCATAAATCATAAAACATGCATAGAAAATATAGAAAAAGAAATGCATCCACATCATTTCCATCCATAACATCTGCATATCATTAATCATTCATCCATATCATATCATGAAAAGATAATGAAAAATAATATAATATTGTATCCATATCATGATCATTCTATATCACATAGGCATAAAGTATAAGAATCCATATATCATCCATACATGAATTAAAGTCAACACATCATAACATAAATCACCTGTATCCGTATCATATATATATCAAAAAATGTGTCATGGTACAAAATATGGATTAGTGTATGTACATCGATGATAAGTACAATATCCACGAGGCTATCAAAAAGGAACCCATGAATCTATATTAGTATAAAGAATGGGGAAAAATCAAAAAGTGTTTGTACATCAAAAAGCTAGCCCTGGTGGCTGCTAACCTCTCCAGCCTGTTGCTCAAGTTGATCCTCTGCACGGGGATGCACATCACTATGCTGCATAAAATATGGCTGAGGAAGAGCCATTGGAACATCCCTATGATAGAGTTGCTTGTAATATGCAGCCTCTTGACAACCTCTCTATACAAATTCACTGAAATAGTCCGTCCATGGGTGGCTGCCACCATAACCTCGATCTGCTACCACCTAGCCACCTCCCGATCTCTCTCCTTGGTGATAGCTTGAACTCTCTGAAGTGCTGCATCCATCTCAGCTATTATTGTGACCACCTGATGCCAATCTTAATCTCACTTAGCAGTCACAACCAAAACCTACTAGTGGGCCTCGTCTCGCTCACCAGTGAAAACCTATACCTGCTGCTACAGTTGTTGAATCTATGCATCTCATGGATCTAGTGGTGGTGATGGTGGTACTAGCTGTTGTTTCACTACTAGAGGCTGCTGAGGAGGATACTATCCCACTAGAGGAGCCCCCAAAACCCATCTATCATGGCCATCCTAGCCTCCCTATCCCCTTCCCTTGACACCTCTGCCTCGTGGCCTCCCTCTAGGAGGAGCACCTACCAGATCTATAAGTCACCAAGGTGGGACGAACCATGCATTGTAAGTTGGAGTGGTTTGTGCTATGGGTTGACCTTGATCATATGCCCAAGGCTAGGCAACCAACTATTTGAAGCTATCAATAGCCTTTGGGGCCAGAATCATTGGTCCCCATGTCAAAACCTCTATAACTAATTTGGAAAAAATAGCCCTATAGGAATTGTCAAGCCTGTCTTGAACATCACCAAACTATTTGGCTACCCTATTAGGAAGGTACCACTCAATCATAGTGTGCTATTGAACCTGCATATAACGGGTCTATTTGGTGAAATAAAGTTGTTGTACATCATCAAACCATGGTGGCATATGAAGCCATGGGTGCCAACAAAACACTATCATATTATCAATCACCTATCTCCAGTACGAGAGCCCAATATATCCAGTGTGCCTGAGTGTGATGGCACCTCGATATCTCTATATGATGGGATCATTTGGCTCCACATCCACCATCTGTACAATAGGCCGAAGAAGGACAATGTGTTCCCATGCCTAGATGTGAAGAAGAGTAACACCTACACTGAGGGCTCTCCCATCGTAGTAAATAAAGTCATGCAAATCATGATATAAGGAGGTCAGCATCATGGGCCCCCATGCAAAAAGAGTCCTATACAACATCGTCTTCCAAGCCAAACCCCATCCTAGATTGAAAAATCAACCTCGTTTGTCCAGAGCCACCAAACTTGAAATGATGGCCGCAACAATCAATCTGAAGGTTGATATGTGACCTCTGTGTGTCTCTAAATGTATATGTGATGTGACCAATGCAATCTGGTCCATCTCCATCACCTCCAAGCATGCATCAAATCTGACATTGGGGTCATAAATCACACGGTCGCCATGGATAAGCAATACAATATCCATCACACACCCTCCAATGTAACTATCACTTCCCCTATCGAAAGGTGAAAGGAAAAGGTCTCGTTGTGCCATCTCTCGCATAGAGCTATGATCATAGCCAAATGCATCCTAACAACATGTGCGTATGCAATGTACCATAATACGATCTCCCTCAGGTGCTCCCAACACAACTCTGACAGATCACCCAATCTCTCAAGTACTGTCAACCTATTCTCTCTCAAAATCAATGGTGGAAAGACCTCCTACACCCATGAAGCACACGGTGTCAAGAAATCATCAAAATTTGAAGTTATTTAGAATTTTTGGCTCAAAAATAAAGACCTCCTGCACCCATGAAGCGCACGCTGTCAAGAAATCATCAAAATTTGAAGTTATTTAGAATTTTTGGCTCAAAAATCACAATAGCATCTCTATTTACAATAGCGTCATTATATTCAAAATTGAAATAGCGAGGCTTGATGCATTTTAAATTTCAAATTATAAAAAGCGTCACCATACAAGATGGTGTCACGATTTAGACTTTGGCATGACCTAACCCTAACTTTTAAATTGGTAATTACGTTGCTAGATACAAGCGCGTTGCCATTTAATATTTGAAACCCTAAATTCAAATTGGAAGAAGCATCGCCATCTACATGTATGTCGCTATATATCATTTGGGTGTTGTCGATTAAAGTTTGGGTGTCGCTATATAGCAATGTCGTCAAAATCTAAACTCTAATGCCTAATAAATGCATCAAAATTTCAAATTTCAAATTAGGTTTCAAATCACATACAGGTGGTCCTGTGCCTAGAAGCCGCTAGAACTCACAAATTTGATCAGAGATGTGTCGAGGAAGCTCATGGTGCATCATTTTGTCGAAGGGTCAAAGCTCAAATTGCAATAATTTCTTAAATGTGAATGCACAAATGAATTGAAAATGACCCCTCTTGACCTATTTAATCTACAAAATTAGGGTTTTTTTCCCTAATTTAACCTTAATAATGGGGTTTACTATCATCTTCACCAATTTTTACAATTTGGACCTAATTTTGCATCATTTTTTCGCATTTTTCGCTTTATTCTTGCATCTCAGAACCTTTTTGGACCCTTGGGGAAGCTTTTGAACCTTTATTGAGAAATCAACCCAAAATTCAAAATTTCTGCCCAATTTCTCGAGCAAGCAAGGAGTTAGTTTGATCCTTCCATTGGGGCATCTAAAAAATTAGAATTTTTTTTATTTTTTGATTCGAGCAACATTTTTTCATCTGAAAAGCGTTATTCTTTGAACCAAAGTAGTAGGTACCTCACTTCAAAGAGGGCCAAAATGTAGACACTAAAAAATGTCCTAATTGATATCATACATTTGAAATAGATTTATTAACATCATTTCCTCTTTATCCATCCTCTTTTTGTTTAATTGACTAAACTAGCCTAGCTAATTGATTAATTACATCATTTTCATCTAATTGGCCTAATTAATCAAATTGGGTTAATTCATCTCTTTTCGCACTAACACTTCATCTAATTAAATTAAATAAATCAAAATATTTAATTTAGTCTCCTAAGTCATCTTATTTAATTAAATAACCCTATCTTATTTAATTAAATATCATTTCATCCCCCTCCCCTATTTATTTAATCATCAAATTTAACAAATGTCTTTTAATTCTTCTAATTCCCTAATTGCATAAATTAAACCTTGTTTAATTAGTAATTAAACCTTGTTTAATTAGTAATTAAACTAATTTTCCTCTAATCAAAGGGAATATTCCCATGGAATATTCTTTATCCTTTTTTGCACAAATAAAACTTTGTTTTAATTTGTAAAATTCTTTTTTCCTCACCCTAAAGGAATATTCTAAGGAATATTCCCTCTCCTCCAATCAAATCACTTAGCTTCAAATACAAGTTAACCTTCAACCTCTTTGGCAAGTTACCTTTGACCTTTGTGAGCAGGTCAAAAGTGTGTTTGTTTGAGGCAAGTGTGAGCCTTTGATTAACTTTCATCATGCATTCTCATCCGTTGATGATAATCCATGATCCATGCCTCTCATCCCCTTCATCTTGAACCATTGATTAAGCTTTTTTATCTCAACCATTCATTTCTCATATGCTCTCCTATAAATAGATCATTATTCAGAGACAAATGGATCCATATTTTATTGCAAACTTATGTTGTTGAATTTACTCACATAATCACTCATCTTTTACTCACTATTTAGCTTGTTTTAGTTCATTTTCATTACATAATAGCTTAGAGCATCCATTAATGGCTTCCATGCATCCATCTTAGTTTGTAAATAGATTAGGGTTTTCATCTTTTAGCATCATTTTAGCTTAGATTAGCTTAGAAATTGCACAATTAGATCATTTGTATCATAAAATCATGGTAACTTAGTGTGCATCATGTTCATTTTTAGCATAAACTAGGTTTTCATACACTTATCACTATGGTTTCATTGATTCTCTTCTATAGAATCAATTGAAATAAGCTCACTAATCACGAGATTCAAAAAGGGTTTTCATTTCACATGAACACAACACCAATTCCACAACAAGATGAGTTTTAGATGGATTAGAATAGATGTTTTAAAAGCTTTCATAGTTTAGTATGTTAGGTTTTGATGAAATTTTTAATTTGAATTATGTTTGATTGATCTTGTTGAGATTCAAGTATTGGTGGCCCGATTATGCTTCGATTCTTCATGGATCAAGTGTGATTTGGCCCATATTGATATTTCACATCGACACAACTGTACATACATCATGCATTTTATGATAAGTGGAAAGCAAAATAATATCAATTGTTAAGAGATACTTTATCACTTGGAATAGTTTAATAAATAGTTGACTTTGTAGAAAATTACTCTTTTACCCATCAAAAGGAAATTCAAACATAATATTACTATTCAGAGTAGGTCACTATTATGGTACATGTGTGTTATTGACATGCACAATTGGATTTGGATGGTGTTGAGAGTACATATAAAAAATGAGTCATTAAGAAAGAATACCACTTTTATATTAGTGATGATAAAGAGCATGACACACTTTTTGTCCAACGTTGCTTTAAGAAGTTTTTTAAAGATTTGGAAAGAAGAGGTGTGAATATTGAAAAACATTTTGTATGGTCCAATGGGTATGCGTCACAATTCAAATCACAAGGGCCATTTTATACACTATCTATATATCATTGACATGATAATATACCACATGTTGGGATTTTCTTTGAGAGTGGGCATGAAAAGGGTGAATATGATGGTACCATAGCTTGCATCAAATGCACTCTAAGAAAACACCAAATAAATTATGAGAGAGATCATATAAATGATGCACATGCTAATGTTGAATGGTGTAAGAAACACTTTGCAAGTGATGTCGACACATATTCAGGTAGGAACCCATGTCCAAATAGAGTGTTTTGGGAAATATTAGGTATGCTTAAATTTATTGTTTGAAAAAAGTTTTGAAGTTTTTTTTAAAATTTAAAGTTTAAGAAGTTAGATACAGATTTTGTTTTGAATTATATATATGATTTTATTAAGAGTGGATAGAAGAATAATGCATGGATGTAAGAGGGTAGAGAAAACAAGATCTTTACATTGTGTGATGAGTACATATAGACACACATGGACATTTTATACTAGAGATTACTCTTGTTTTTGTTATGAATGCATTTTGGGAGATTATGATAATTGCAACAACCAAAAACGTGGATATGTTAGTGAATGGAATTTGGTGCCACTAGTTGTAATGGACACATATGATGAAGATGAAGATGAAAGATTTCAAGACATTTTTTTGATTTCATTTGATTATGACCATATTTCTAGATTGTTTAAAAAAGGCATGTGCATATATTATATAAAAAATTGAACATGTAGAGTTTGTAACTTTATTGATTTATAAATTATAATACTTGTTAATATAGACAATTTTTTTAATTATAATTTGTTTATATTGAATTTTTTCTACAATGAAAGATTGGTTCTATTGTTTTTTAAATTGAACATTTTACATACATGCATGTAAAGAAGATGTTTTTGTGGTCATAGTAGAGGCTGGAAATATAGGTGCCAATTATTATTTGTTATGTTATACATTGGAGAGTATGAAGTTAATAAAACCAGAAACAAGCAATGAAATGTTGTTTCCCACAAGTTCAGCTATAGTGCAAGGGACATATCTCAAAAAAGTCAAAATTGTTTAAAATGGGATTCATTTTATTGATTACCATCTTGGAAACATGGTGTCACAATATAGCCACTTAATAATTGATACTAGCCTATCTCTTCATCAAGTTCTATGTGCACATGGACGTCATAAGTGGAGACTAGATAGAGATCATGACCATCAAAGAATATTACAAGTTATTGAAGAGTGATATGAACCAATCTGTGTGGTACATGAATGAGTGGGTTGTTTGGGAATGAATTTTTTTATTAGTTGAACACCAATATCTCTATTATCTTGGTCATGCAATTTCAAGTAATTTCAAAGTTAATTTACATTTAAGCAATTAATATATCAATAATAAAGTGAGTTTTCTAGCTATGAGATTTGCAACTTTCTCGCTCACTGAATTTTTGAATTTTTGTTGGTTCTTTAGGTCTAATTTTACTAAATTGATGGGCCAATCTAGAAGAGGACCCAATAAGACCCCCCCTCCAAGAATGATGTTCCCAAGCCTGGTACTGTGCCCAAGTTTGCTGCTTCCAAAATTTTTGTTCCCCATCATGGTACTTTTTCTGGAATTGCTATCCATTCTTTTGCAAAACTGATAGCCTATAGTTCTAGTAGGTCACCTCTATCCACCCTCTAGGCTTGGATTCCTTTTTCTCTAAAGAAGATCCCATTTCATTTGTAGATAAATTGGTTGGTGGAGTTTCACCAACTATGGCAAGGTTGAATACGAAATTTGTCTCATGTTTTGTAGATGGTCAAGAAATTGATGTCCTTGAAGCTCTCATGATTAAGGTAATGGATGGCCTCAAGCTGTTTTGGTGGGTAAATTCTTGGTGTACCGGGCAAATATAGACTAGATAAGACAATGGGTTGACTCTCTCTATAATTTAAAAGGAAGTGTTTCTATTAGTGCTATGTCCAAAGCTATTTTATTTTTTACCTTTGTTGTTTATAAGGATATGATTAAGGTTCTCATGGGGGGCCCTTGCTACTGGTTTTAAGAACTTTCTTTCATTGTGCAAATGGAAACTAGGTTTTGACCCCTCTACTGACTTGGGTGTTGTTTCCCCTACATGGGTATGCCTTCTTGGGATACCCTTAGTGTTTTGGGAGTTAGGTATCTTCAAGCAGATTTCTAACTCATTTAGAAGCCTTCTGACTATTGATAAGATCACCCAAAAGAAATATCATTTGGTGTTTGCAAGGATATGTGTTAATGTGGCTATTAACACTATTTTTCCTGCTTCAATTGTATTGAAGTCAAATTTTGGTAACTGGTCTCAAACTATAGAATATGAAAATGCTAGAGTGTTTTTTCAATCTTGAAAAAAATTTGGCCATCTAATTGATACCTACAATAGGAGGCCTCAAATTTTGGAAAATGACGATTCTAGTCCCCTGAAAAAATCTTCTATTCTCCCTATGGCCACTCTTGTGCTTGAGGTTGTTGATGTTGCCCCTTCAATCCTTGAGAAGGAGCATAGTGATGGTCCTATGGCTACCTTACATGACTCAACCTTTGTACTTGGTTTAAACTTGGAGGCACAGACAACTGCTCATGGTGGCTTGTGAAATACCCCAAATGTGTCTTAGGATTTGGGTAGTGAGGCAAGATTGGTAGTGGCCTCTTTGGATGATAGTAAGCATAATATTATGGAAATTCAACAAGATGTAAAGGAAAGGGTTGTAGAGGCCTACTAACCAGAAAATGAAACTATTTTAGGTTCGACAGGCAATCCCACTCTTCCCATGGAAGATAATTTTGATTTTATCGAAGAGGGAGAAATAGTCTCTCAAATTGGCTTGGATAAAGATTCCTTTTCCCCCTCTCCTCTAAAACATTTTGCAGATAGTCTACTTCCCCCATCAAATTGAAGGAAAAAATTTAAAGGTGTTGGTAGATGGTCAACGCCCCCCTTGGGATTTGTGACATGGACTAACCGCCTCCCATGGATCCATTAACTCTAGTGGTTGTATTGAGCATTAACAGGTTGAGCTTTTGGCACAATGACAACCATGGGGCCAAACTGTCTTTTAGATTTTATAAGAAGATGAAAAGGTCAGGTTTGTGTTGTGGATTGGTGCCAAACCTTATTGAAATATAGAAAGGTTTCTAATTTAAAAAAAATTCATGTTTGGATACTCTTGGAGTAACGTGGAGGAATGCTGATTTTTATTGCTTTGGATAATGTAAGAATATAAGAGTTATTGGATATTCTCGCACAAATCAATATAATAGTGTTGAATAAGGAGTGAATTTGTTAAGAATGGTCTACTAATATTCTTGGTGAATATGTAATAGTGTGATTTGAAACCTTTGTAATATTTTGGCAATGAAAATTTCATGAACAAAGGATAGTGTTTGCATGCTCAGTATTACATGTGCAAATTATTTGAGATCAATTTGTTTTGAAGATTTTTTGAGAGAAGATTGTTTGAGAGAATATTTTTTGAAGAGCAAGAGTAAAGTTTTTATTGAAAAGAAGTTTCTATGTATTGGAGTTTTTCAATGTATTGAAGAAAATAATAGTTTCAATCTTTGATGAAATTTTTTTGACAGGTGGTTGATGAAGCTTGAGATGATGAAGGCCTGTGTTATGATGCTGAAGAGAATTTGGTGGGTATGATATTTATTCAAATTCCTGATGATAGAGTATGATATTTGATCCTTTATGCAGTAGAGTAGTATTAGAAGTATGGTGAATTTAGAATTAAATGTTCAAAATTGATAGAAGCTCTATGAATTTAGTGTGTAATGTGTCTTGATGTTATAATGATTTGAGCTTGGTATTCAAAGTTATGGAATCAAAACATTGTGATTGCAAAAGGTATGAGTAAATTATATTGAATTGTAAGATCAAATTGTTGAGATATGTGGTGTCAAATTTGAATACAATTTTGACAAAGTATATGTAGACTCTTTATTGAAAAAGGTGTCAAATGACTATATGAGAGATGGTTGTATATGAGATTGGTGTAAATATACTTTGTAAATATATGTTATAGCTTTGGTTGAGTAGTGGTTTGAAGTGAAACAGGGTAACCCTCTGTAACCAATTATATTTCTTTTGAAAAGTGTTTATGAGACATGGAGTTTTGCTAGTGAGGTATAGGAATTAGCTAGTGAGGCTAGTAGATTACCAGTGAGGAATATTGTAACCAATGAGGCTTGTAGTATGACAGTGAGGCATATTATAGCCAGTGAGACTTGAATGGTTGTTAGTGAGGCTTGACTGTTAGCGAGTGAGGCTTGTTGTATTGCCAATGAGGCATACAATTTGTAAATAGAAAGTTTTTTAATAGAGAAATTATTCACCCTTTTAGGGTTTTTCCACTCACAAATCCCTTGTCTTGATTCTTCTTGATGATGTGTTGCTTTATTCATGGTTGATCATTCCTAATTTAAATCTGATATTCTGATTTGCACATTTTTGTGATTCTAATAACATACAATATATAGGGACTTTGTGTAATCAGGTGCGTTGAAATTGGTTTTATTAGACCACTGATACAACTCCCCCCTCTCAGTGGTCTTGTACTCCAACAAAAGGACTCATTGGCACTGTTGGGTTTCCCTTCTTCACCATTAGATGAAGCTGATGATGAGGACTAGGTTTGGGTGAATAGTAAGTCAAAAAAGAAGAAGAAACCAAATGTAGGAGGAGGAAACAAGGTAGAAAGACATTCTCATAAGGAAATAAGAAATAAAGACACTATCTATGATGTGGCTTCGGGAAGACAAAAGACCTTCGACTTAATTGTGGGGCTAAAGTCTAAGAAGAAGGAAGGGAGGTTGTATCCCCTTCTATAATAGAATCAAGGTGATTGCGTTGTTTTGTTTATGTGATTATGAAGATAATTTATTGGAACATTAGAGGCCTCAATAGTCCCTATAACGAACACTTGGTCAAAAATTTCTTGATGGACAATAAAGTTGATGTTTTACTATTTCAAGAAACCAAGATGAAGAAGGAAACTTTTGATAAGACTGTTAAGAATATTTGGCCTACTGCTAATTACACTTTGAGGGATGTTGAATGTGCCTATAGAGGTATTACAACTCCATGAAATCCTTCTAAACTCAAAGGTTCTATGGGATTCTCTAGAAAAAACAATCTTATGGCCTCCTTCGAAGACCTTATCACATTTGAAAAGTAGAATTTGATTAATGTTTATGGTCCTAACTCACATTGAGATAGACAACTTCTTTGGGATTTCTTAGATGATAGCATAAAGGGTAGGTTGGAGGATTTCTGGATGCTTGGAGGATATTTCAATTCTCAACTACTACCTTCAAAAAAATTGGGTTGCCTAGATGATTATTTTGATAGCATGATGGACTTGTCAGGTTTCATTAATTCTGTGGCAATTTTTGATATTCCCTTACTTGGAACTCAGTTTACTTGGTTTAATAGAAGATTAGGAAATCAGTTGATTCAATTCAAACTAGACCAGTTCCTTGTCTCCTCTATTTGGAACATCTCTCATCACCTCTCCTTATTTTCCTTGCCTAGAACTGGATCTGATCATAATGCCATTATTCTAAAGAGAAATTTCAATGCTACCCAAAGGTCCATTCCCCTTTAGATTTGAAGTTATGTGGACTCTCCACCTGGATTTTGGTGCCTTAGTTGAAAAATGGTGGAATGAACACTTCGCTAGTACCCCTATGTTTAGCCTTGCTAATAAATTGAAAATAATTAAAGTGAGAGGGAAGGGTTGGAATTTTTTTTCATTTGGTAATATTTTTGACACCAAAAAATATTTGGGAGACAATATTAAGGAGGTGCATGATTTAATGGAGTCAGGGGTGGTGGATGTAGCTACTTGTAATCATGAATGTGACCTGAGATCTCAATGGTTCAAGGTTATCAAATAGGAGGAAATTTTCTAGAAACAAAAATCTCAGGTTCAATGGCTTTTGGAAGGGGATTGTAACACTAAGTTCTTCCATCAATCCACTATGAAACATAGAATCAAGAACAAGATAAGACAACTTAAGAAAGAAGATGGAAGTATGGTGAGTAATGAAAAATAAATTATTGTTGAATTTATGGCCTATTTTCCTTGTTCCAAAAGGAACCTATGCTTTCCCATTAGGATTTTGATGAAATCCTCCAAGTTATTCCTAAGGAAATTTTTGATCAGGATCTTCAAGGGATGTCTAAAGACATTTCCCTTCAAGAGGTGAAGTCTGCTATTTTCTCTTTTGGAGCTTAGAAAGCCCTTGGGCCTAATGGGTTCCTTGACCTTCTTCCAACTTTATTGGGACATTGTGAACAAAGACCTCTTAAATGCTACTAGAGACTTCTTGAAATCTGGTAGGCTTCTTAATCAACTTAATGCAACTTTCATAGCTCTTATTCCTAAATAGGAAGTTGTTTCCTCCATGCATGATTTTAGACTTATTAGCCTATTCAATACTGTGTATAATTATTTTTCTAAGATCATTTTGTTTAGATTGTAAGCTATTTTGAGCAAAATGATAGCTAGAAATAAAAAAGGGTTTGTTCAGGGAAGACACATTTTGGATGCTACCATAACTACCAATGAAATTCTCCATTCTATGGACCCTAGTGAAAAAATGGGGATGGCTCTAAAACTGGACATCTCTAAAGCCTATTATAGAGTCTCCTAGTCATTCTTGTTTTCCATTCTCAAGAAATTTGGGATCAATGGCAGGATCCTAAAACTGATCACTACTTGTGTTACTACTTTGAAGTGTTCGGTCTTGGTGAATGGGGTCCCTCAAGGTTTCTTCTCATGTGGAAAGGGTCTTAGGGAAAGGGATCCTCTATCCCCTTATCTTTTCATTATTGTTACTAAAGTCTTGGGAAGAAACATTCAAAAACTCTTGGACTCTAAGGTATTGAAAGTTCTTAAGGCTGCTTCAACCCTCCCACCTAACTCTCATCAACAGTTTGTTGATGATACTATTCTTTTTGGTGAAGCTTTGGTTGGGGAAGATGCTCACTGGAAATCCATCTTGAATGACTATGATAATGCTTCAGGTCAACATATGAAATACAACAAGAGTAAGCTATAATTCCTTAACTTTGACCAAATTACGAAAGATAGATTTGTCCACATATTGGGTTGTTACAAGGCTATTTTGCCTACTGCCTACTTAGGATTACCCTTGATCTTAAAAAATTTGGATAGCAATTATTGGAACCAATTTATTGAGAGAATTCAAAAGAAGTTGGTTGTCTAGAAGGGAAAACTCTTAAGTCAAGCTGGGAAGCTTCAATTTTCAAAGGCCTCGCTTCAAAATATTCTGGTCTACTACTTGTCTCTATTCAATATTCCTGCTTTTATAGCTAAAAAAATGGAACAAATCCAAAAAATATTCTTGTGGTTAGGATTAGAGGAGAGAAAAAAATGACATTGGTGGGGTGGGAGAAAGTTTGTGCTCCTAAAAATGCCAGAGGCCTTGAGATAAGGAGAATAAAACTCTTTAGCAAATCTCTTTCTGCCAAATTGGGGTGGAATTTTCTAGAAAGTACCAAAGACTAGGTTATGATTATCACAACTAAATATCTTAGAAATAAGGACCAGGGCTGCTTCCTTACAACCTCTAATTTTCCTTATGGCTCTATTTTTTGGAATCACCTCCTTAAAACTAGAAGTGTTCTTAAACTTTGTGCTAGAAAGTGCATTGGTAATGGTTTGGATATAGACTTCTGGAAAGATTCTTGGAACTGTGGGCCCCCTCTCACATCCTTGGATCACCTCAACCCTTTAAAACAAAGGTTGATTAGAAGTTATGGTAAGAAATTTGTTGGTTATATTGACTAGGATGGATCAGAACCTAATTGGATCAACTTCAATAATCAACTTATGGGAGCTAACCTAAGGGGAGATAAATAATAAAATTGGCCCCTGGTAGTGCAAAGGCTTCACCACTTAATAGGGGATGTTGCTTTATTCCATAAAGACAAAACGATGAATAGCTATGGACCAAGAGCCCTTTAGGCTATTTTACTATTAAAAATGCCTATGGAATTAGAAAAACCTTTATTAGGTAACAAGAGCTTCCAATGGAATAATTTTTGGATAAAAAATATGACTCCTAAAGTTAACTGCTTTTCATGGGATGCTTCTCATGGAAAAATACTTACTATTGATAATTTGGTTAGAAGAGGGTTCCAATTTGTAAACAAATGTGTCCTATCTAATGAGGAGGAAGAGAAAATTATGCACCTATTCTTCCACTGCTTGTACTTGAGAGAAATTTGGTCCTTCTTCCTTCCTCTACTGCTCATTGAATGAGTTTCCCCTCCTATGAAAATGTTTATTGATAGTTGGTCCTTTTTCCCTTTGTCTCACAATATTATCAAGGATCTCTAGAATCAAATCCCTTCCTTCATAACTTGGGGGATTTGGAAGGAGAGGAATAACATATTCTTTAAGGAAATAGTAAAAAATAGCTGAGATCTATGTTTGGCTATCAAGACCCAAATATAGGGAAATGTGGAAATGGGTGGATACAACTACTCTAAGGTTATTCCTTCCTATAAGGAGAAGATTTAGGGCCTCAAAAAGGATCTCAATAATGTCAATTGGTCGACTTATCTCTTAAGGAAAACTACTATTTGGACTCCCCCTGAGAGGGATTGGGTTAAAAGCAACTTTGATGGCTGCTTTAAAGGCAACCCTAGTTTAGCAGGGGTTGGAGGTCTTATTAGAAATTACCATGGGGAAAGTATTGTTGGTTATGGGAAAAATATTGGGGTCTCCTCAAACAATAAGGCAGAGGCTATGGCTACTTAGGGATGTATTAAACTTTTAAAAGATCTAGGCTTCCAAAAAGTTATCTTGGAAGGAGATTCTAAGATCATTGTTGATATTGAAAGGGGATAGTGATGTACCTTGGGAAATAAGAGATATTATGAATAATTATAAATTTCACATCCATTTTTTTACTTACTATAAAGTTCAACATGTGTGCAAAGAAAGAAACTACTCTCTGGATATTGTTGCTAATGAGGCTCTTAAGTGTAATACTTGGACTTGTTGGGAGTATGGTGTATTGCATAGGGAAATAAAAGATAGTCTTAAAAAATATATTTGAAAATGCTTATTTTTTAATGTATTGGATAAGAGGTTCAGGTTGTGTGATAATTAGATTTTGTGATAGGATGGACATAAATGTTAATAATTACAAGGTTGGTATGTTACAAATTATGGAAAGTGATAAGGAGATTTTCATCGGGGAGAAAATTAATGAGTTCATTATTTTCAAGTATCCCCCATATCACATTTTTTTTGCAATGACAAAGCTTAGGTCATTTCAAATGTTATTAATGTGCCATACGCCTCTTCCCACCACATTTTTGAGGCTTAGCTTGATCGTGATAATTTGGAAACATTTATTATGGTGATTGTTAATCATTCCAATTCTATCCTTGGGCTCATGTTTCTAGTTCCATTCATTTGGTAGATTTTTTTAAGCAACTTAAATGACTTTCTTCTTTTCACTTTCTTCATTCATTCTCTCTACAAGTTTGGCATAAGTTTTGGAAGAGCTATTTTTTTGGGGTTGTATGGAGAAGGGAATTAACTAGAAGGAAGGTTAAAAAAGCCTGCATACTTCTAAAATGGGAGGTTCGAGGAAGAGAATTGAACCCCTAATTGTGCTATCCTCAAACAAAATTCTGATCTCTAGATAACATTTCAAGGAGCTTGTATGGCTTCTTTCTTTGAAGAAATGAGGGGTTACAATGAGAGTTTGACTACTAAGTTCACCAACTCATGGAAAAAAGGTCACGTTTCTATTGGTTTAGTGAAATTTGAAGTGACAACTCAGATAGTAGCTGAAGCTATTGGTATGACTAATGAAGGGATAAAGGTGACAAAGAAAAGTCTTTCTGATTATCAAAAGTTCATGGAGAAATTCCTACATGAAGGTGAGGTGCTAACGAGGTTGTAGAAATGGGTATGCTTAGATCGACCTCCCCCCACCGTATTCCCTGATTAGTATGTTTATGATGCATTACTTCACTTTAGAAGGTAGGTACATGACTATTCATGCCTACCATTTTCCCATCTTGAATCATATTCATCATAATGATCGGATAGGTTTGCCACTTTACTTGCTTTCTTCCTTGCAACAAAACATTGAGAATGGGACCTCACCTCCTTTGCACCAAGGCCTAATGTTGGTTTTGTATAATTTTTCCCTTGCAAATAACCCCCATGGAAACCTATTGATTTTTAGGTAGGATAAGCCTCCCTGTAATGATGAAGAGGATGTTGATTTACTCTAGACTATTGTGCATTTGAACTTTGTGCCTAACCCTAGGCCTCCATATCCTTGTATTGAACCTTAGGAGGGTAGCCCCTTGAATGCTACTCGCTTGGCTACTTGGCTACCCCTAGTTCCAAATCCTCCACCTCTAAATCTAGGACTGCCTTTGTTGAAAATTCTCTTGAGCTGAAATTGCTCAAAGCCATGCTAGATAAAAGGAAGTAATCCCCACTTCTTCTAGAACCCTCCAAAGTTAAGAATTTGAAAAAATACTAGAAAAACGTGAAGCAAGGTAATGGACCATTACCATTACTGAAGACCCTGAAGGTCTTCAAAAGGAGGAAATGGATGAAAGGAAAGTGGGAATATTGTGTTGTGGCCAAACATCAATGAGAATGGCTAAGGTTGATTCCTTTGATTAAAGACCAAAGTTAAAAATAAAGAAATTGAGGAAGAGGAACAATTGATTGTGGAAGAATTTGAACCCCAAATGGAAGAGGAAAGTGAAGGCATGGATTGTGATGACTGTGACCATGAGATGGATCAAGAAGAACTGGAGGAGGAGGATGATGTTAATGAGGAAGAATAAATAGGTAGGGAGGAGTATATTGAGATTTTTGAGAATGAGGTCAAGGAAGAGGAGGACAATGCCCTTGATTCTACTCTTTTTGGAGATACTAACATTCAATTTTTGAAAAGAAAAATCACTTTTTTGTAGGTTTCGATCAAGTTGCAGGTTCAGGTCGAGGACATGGAAAAGGATATCATCACTTTGATGAATGTCACTGATGGATTGATGCGTCGTGCCATGGTCAGAGTGATGTATGGTCAAACAAATATCATAAAGCAATTAAAGAAGGTTGGGAAGCATGAAGACAGAAGGACCTGGTATATGAAGCTACCCCTGACTGGAGGGAATTTGTATCACATTGGAAACAATTGGGAGTTGATTGCAAATTCCAAATAATGGATTTTCCTTGTTGCTCTTTTTTTTGATTTAGTTTAATGGCTATTCTAAAACTCGTTTATTTGAATGATAGTACCAGATTATTATTTTATGTTTGCTATGATTTGGTTTAGGACTTATTGTTTTATGGTTAATCTCTTATGGCCTGTGTGCACATTTTGGGTTAGTCTGTGGTATGCTTATGTTTTTTATTATACTTATAATGATCCCGTGGATGCAAATATGGTAAATTGTCCCCGAGCCCCATATGGCTACTTTAACAATATATAGTCTGGTTGCTATTTTTTTGGGTTAGGCTGGTGCTGTTTCCCAACCTGTCTTATTTTTTGTTGCTTTATCTCTTTTTGTTTCTATGGGATTAGGGCCCTTTCCCTAATTATATAATCAAAAACAAAAAAGTGTGCATCTTAGAGATATAACGTTTGGATGTGATATGTGGTATTTTTCTTGTTTCATTCAAACAAGCTCTCAAATGTTATTAAAGAACTACATAAAAAATTATTTTAGATTTTTCTACCTAGATTGTACCTATTTGCAATTAACATTACATGTCATGTATGTCATGATAGATATCAATAATAAAAAGTCTTGCTAATATAGATTAATAGGTCCAAAAATATTAATACATTAGATATCACTAGTTGTCCAAGTGAATGAAGAATATTACAAGTTAAATTTTAAATAGTCCAAAAATGGGATATTACACACTTAATGTGTAGTTTCCTTTGTTTCCTTATAATCATTAACATTTGAAAAGATTTTTTTTTTAAAAAAATTGACAAGAGGATGTATAAGAAGATAATACACACTTAAGGGCATTTCATTTAAGAAATTTGATCTCAATATTATTTAGGTGAGTACAAATCTATTAAAAAGGAAAACAACTCAAGTGCACATTAATTTTAATATTAGGAAGAAGTCTCTCAAGGAAAATGGTCTGTATCTCATTTTTATCAAATTTATGCTTCACTTTACCATATAAGTATTGGAAGAAAATGAAATAATCATTTATAGGCCCATTACTCTTTTGTGTAACCACGATACAACTCAAACCTAGCTATCATAAATTCTATAGGAAATAGATATTAAATCATGAAAAAATTCTTAGAGAAATATAAATTGGTTCTAAATTACTCCACATTTAGTAACACATTTGATATAAATTGAATAAAAATCTAAGAGACTATGGGATTTGGCATTGAAAAAATATAAATTTCATAATTTGTATGTCATATCATAACCGTAAGAATAAGTTTATTTAAATGTAAACAAATAAACATGTATATATACAGATCTCTGAAACATAAACATAAATATGTAAACATGTAAATTCCATATTGCATGCCATCATACATAAACATAAGTTCATAAATATATAAACATATAAACATGTATTTATATAAATCTTTGAAAATAAGAATTCATAAACAAAAATGTCATCTAGATGATATATGCACATATTTGTACATATGTGCACACACATCAATAGATGATCTAAAACATAAACATAAACTCAAATGTCTAGAATCAATATAAAAATGTATTTCTAGAGTAGATAAGAAATATAAGTTCATAAATGTATATAAAATGTCCACATACACATATATGATCTCTATAGATCTCAAACATAGCATGTCCATGTTCTAGCTCAAATATATCATAAAACAATAAACACATGTATATAAACTAGTGCCTCAACTAGTCTTTGGGTCATCATGTTTGCTCCTAGTCAAGCGACCACTCGAGCGTGAATCCTTCTCTGATAAATGTGTTGGGCCCTACATATATACATATATAAAAGTGTAATTAAATTAAAAATTATATTAAATATATATACACACACATGAATAAGTGAACATGCACATGTACATGTATACTAACCTAGATGAAAATTAGAGTTCACCTATCCATTGACATGGTCAGGAAAAGAATGTGTGCATACATGCTCTACCCTTAAACTAGGAGTAACATGTGCTACGTCTACCTAGACACATATGCATGAATACATTAAAGAAATAAAATTAATTTTGAGTTATATAATTTATAAAAATGTCTTGTATGGTTCCAATTCAAAGTTGCATACTACATGTAAATTTATTTAGAACTTAAAAAAGCTTAAAAATTATATGTACATATACCTAAATAGCCTTTGCATCTTGAGTGTTGAATTCTATAATCATATAATTCACCAACTGCTATGTAGTCCTACCCTGGACTAGCTCTACCAATGATGTGTGTAGCGGACTATACAAGTGAGATGTCATTGAACCTGAAGAGAGCATCTCCATAAAATATCCTCTCATGACCTACTTGAGTGTATCAATATATGTCTAAGTACTTGTAGAAGCCTGAGATGACTGGGAACATGAGGTAGAAAATGACTGAGCACCTATAACAGTAGATGATTGGGCACTTGTAGTAGTAGATGACTGGGCACCTATAGCAGGAGATGATTGGGAACCTATAGCAACAAATGATTGGGCACTTGTAGTAGCATAATTGTTAATAGGTGGATGTGCATGTGCTGAAGCAGTGGAATGGATGATATGTGGCTCATGTGCTTCACAAGATGTAGGATCAATACCAGAATGATAGGAATGAGTTACTAGACTTTGGAAATATCTACAACATTGACCCAGAATGAGCTAAAATTTGTCAAGGGGATCCCCAATTGTGATGAGATCACACCATAAGCTCTCATCAGGTCATTAGAAAATCTATAACATGTATCCCTCATAATCTAGGAATCATGTGCAATATGGTCTATATTAGTTGAAGATGGGACACCTGTCATGACATATACATGTGAATCAACAAGTGATGGTCTACACATCTATCTCATCAAGTATCACCCCACATGATATGAAAATATCCACTGAGCCTGGATTGCAATATCAACAATATTGTCAATTGCTTCACATTGGGAAGAAATGACAACTTGATTTCCAAGAAGACTAATGGATGGAGCAACGACAAGCATCCTTTGCCTAACTAAGGCCCTCTAATCTAGGGGTTGTCAATCTTCATGACGATATGTATCCGTATAACACAACCTAATGAAAGTCATTCACGTTCCATTTTATGCCATATTTTATCCTTTTTCGTATGTCTTCATACCCATTCCCATATTCCATTTCCATCTCTTATCATACCATTTTATCATTTTAAGTTGCATATGATTTAATATATAACTAATAATTAATTTAATTTTTATTTAAAATATCTAATTAATAAATATTAGATTGTATTTAATCATATTTACTTCCACTATGTTAAGAAAATGTATCATACAACATGCTGATTGAAGGAGAAAAATGCAAAATTCCTATTACCTTATTATCAATCATGGGTGCACATATTAGCAAATTAATTTCAACCATAAACATTATTAAATTATTTTCTCATAAATTATTTTGGTTATTTAGTTATAACCAATTAATCTTTAGTTTTAATTCTATGGAGGGTAATGTCCTCACGCTAAAAATAATATTCTATTTTATTGATTGTAACTATGAGCTAAATAAGCTCCTCCATTTTAGGGTGAACTTTTGTCAACAAATAAAATAGCCAAATGTGAACCACAAAATAATAACAAAGTGGCATGAAAATAGGAAATAACTTACACACATATTTATTATATAAATGAGCTATGTGAGAAGAAAGGGGAGAAAATTTTGTATTACCTTTGATAAATAAAATATTGTTTCACATGATTAAAACAACATAAAGGAATTTCATTTTAGCACTAGGAAGACTGAGGAGGCAGGGCACCTAGTTCTTGGGATTCCTGGTGATTTCTATAGCTTTCATAGTGTGTGCTTTTCTATTCAAGCAACATGTTTATTTCTATTATCATTTGAATCTATTTATTGTTTATGTTTATTTCTTGTGATTTAATCATATGATTATCTTTGTTAATGGTTTTTCATATTACCTTTACAACTGTGAGTTTAATTTCTAGAATTATTACTGCTGTTATTCTTTTCATAAAAATACTACAACACTAGTCACAGTTCTTGTAGTAGTCCTTGTCACAAAAGAAAAACATAAACATTAAGCGCGGGTGCAAAAAGATGGGAGGAAAAATTTTGGCCAAACTTTAAAAATTTTTCTGATAGCTCATAATGTGAGAGCGTTATAACACACTCACATTATGGCTTGGTGTGCCAAGCCTAAGGCTCGACCGCACTAAGCCTAAGGCTCGACCACATCGAGCATATTCTACGCTCACGTTATAATTGAGTGCAGAATAATGTGCTTGCATTATGAGCTTTTAAAACAAAAAAAGGAAATCAAATTCTTTGTGGTGTGACTATTTTTTCTATTTCCCATGGCCAAAAAGCCCTTCTCTTGTGCGCTCGTGTTCTGGGAGGAATCAATCTTGCAAATTTTTCATCAATGTGTTGCTATTTCATCACCAGGATGCCACCACATCAACATGGAGGTTGAAGAGGTAAGGATTGTTTGTTTTTTATTGTGAATTTGATAGTTTTATGCTGTTTTCAATATTCATTTGTTGAATTTGTAGGAAATGATAATGATCCTAGAAACCCTCTTCAAAACCCTCATGAAAATCCTCAACAACTAGAGCAACAACAACATGAACAAAATCTTCAAGTTCAACAACCACAACAATAATCTCCTCCACCAATCCCTCAACATCCTCCTAGCACTCAAAAAAATTTAATGGGTGAAATTGAAAACAATAAAAAAAATTTGAGGAGTTAATCATGAGGTTGAACGATCCAACAGGTTCAACCATGGAAAGAAAAACACTTGCAAATTCACTTAAAGAAATGTTCAAACATATAGATGCAATCAAAAAATAATTAAGTGGTTGGCAAGATAGGAGGCAAGCAGCTAGGAATTTTTACTAGAATAAATTATCATATAAAGATGTAAAAGATCTAAAAATTACAATATTAGATTTGTGCTCATTATTCACCGACCCACGCACAAATCAAAATCTTGGCCTCAATGCGAAGAGGTTTCCTATCCATTGGTGCCACCAACAACATATTAGGATTTTTTTTTGGGATAGGTGGTACATGGTTTTTGATTACCCACCATGCAACAATTGTGAAGTCCCACAATATTTGTTGAGGAAACTATACTATGAGTTCATCCTGAACAAAATCCTGAATTATTTTTGATATGAGGGACTTGCAGGGGAGAGGTGGGGGGTCGGCTCAAGATAGACCTAGTGCACATAAGGATCCTAAGCATAAAGTGAGATGACCTCTCACCAGGCCGCCATCATGAGCACATTGTTATCCCTTCCATCGTGAAGGAGAGTGCTGAGGTAGACACTTTGCAGGCCATCAACTCTTTGACCCAGAGTGTTATCTAGCATGCCATCCCTATACTATAGCGCCATCCAGGGGAGTCTTCGAGTGGTGGGATTCTATCCCATTTGTGTTAGGCTTGCGGGGTGACTTGTTCATATGGTGGGATTCGATCCCATTTGTGTTAGGCTTGCGGGGTGACTTGTTCATATGACCCCATCGACACTTAAGAGGCTGCTACGCAGGATGCCAAGTAATTGTTAGCATGTTCATTGAAATTAATTTATTAAATTTCAATTTTGAAATGCAAGATTACCTAGTTTAGTTTTATGATTTTAATAAAATTTTAGGGTCACAGTGTTGATACTAGATACATCGGCCCTACACCTGCTTATTACTTCACTGCATCTACTGCTGAGGTATGTAACTAGTAAACAATTATAAATTTATTACATGTTAATAACACTGTTATATGAATGATATTCTAATATTTGATTTTGGATGTTGAATAGGCTAATGTTGGAGGTTTCGAGGGAACACCTTCTAGTGCCAGTGGATTTAAACAAACCTACACACAGGTAATAAAATAAAGAGTTTAACTAATGAATTGTACTTAATAGATTTGTGTAGTTTATATTCATATCATTGATTACATTGCATTGCACATCTTTCAAACTCAAAGCATTACTTCACATTCCATAACTAATAACTAGATGTTGATAGATGACAAAATTTCAACTACAATATAGTTGTTTAGAAAGTCAACATAAGCAGTGATGCAACTACTTCACATAGCATAAGTAATAAGTAGGAGTAGCTTCCAATTGCATATGCTCGTCATGGCATTCCATGAGACCACTTTTTACCGAGGCATCTTTTTAAATATTTCACTACCCTTTCTATGCTATGGATTCTTGGAAGAAATATATGAAAGAATAATAGTAGGCAATAGCATAGACAAGGAAATGAGTTGTTTAAAAAAATGCCTCAAAGAAATGTGGTCTCATGGTGATGTCCATCACCGTGAGACCCAATTTATTTGAGGAATTTTTTCAAACAACTCACCACCTTTTCTATGCTACCACATTTTGCATGCATGCCTACCAAATCATTTTATCAAACAGTTCATTTCCTTGTTGATATGGCTAAAATCCTAAAAAAGGTGTTTTCCAACAAACTATGGATACTTGAAAAAAAATCTATCAAAGCATAATAGTAAGAAATAGCATAGACAAGGTACTGAGTAGTTTGAAAAAATGCCTCGAAGAAATGTGGTCTCATGGTGATGGAATGCCATTCCATCACCATGAGACCACATTTCTTCAAGGCATTTTTTCAAAAAGATCACCAAATTTTCTATGCTACCACATTTTCCATACATGTGTACCAAAGCATTTTATCAAACTACTCACAACCTTTCTATTATGGCTAAAAGCATAAAATAGGTGCTTTCCAACAAACTATGGATGCTTGGAAAAAATCTATCAAAGCATAATAGTAA
The DNA here is from genome assembly GCA_007258455.2 of Sequoia sempervirens. Lineage (NCBI taxonomy): Eukaryota > Viridiplantae > Streptophyta > Pinopsida > Cupressales > Cupressaceae > Sequoia > Sequoia sempervirens. Next base: position 152,028 of record VDFB02036737.1, read on the forward strand.
GTAATGTCATAGTCAAGGCAGCGAGTAGTATGAAAAAATGACTTGAAGAAATGTGGTCTCCTGGTGATGGAATGCCATTCTGTCACCATTAGACCACATTTCTTTGAGGCATTTTTTCAAATAGCTCACTGCCTGAAGAATAGAAACCAAACCTTTAGCTAAAATTCCCCTCCAAATTATTTTCAAGGTCCTCATCCTCATCCTCAATTTACCAATGCATGGAACCTTCCACCTTTTATTCCACTTGCTCATGTCCCCACCCCCCCCCCCTCATTTCATGATTATCTCTCCATCTTATAACTAAGACTACACTCATACCATCCAATTCTATCTCAATATATTCATAGAGAAGGCATGAGCACGTTCTCAAAGAAATGTAGCCTTATGGCTTAATAAAATGCCATGACACATTTGTTTGTAATGGCATTCCATCACCATGAGACCCCTACTTTCGGTGGCATTTTTCAATATTCACGCCTCTCTATGCTACCATAGTTATCATACATGTCTACCAAAGAATTTTATCAAATGGTTCACCACCTTTCTGCTATGGATAAAAGCCTAAAAACAAGTGCTTTCAAACAAGCTATGGATAGGAAAATAGTAAGTACCATGAAGCCAGAAATATAGTTTAATAAGTATTCAAAATTTTGTTCACTATCTCATACATTATAAGCCATGACGTGCATCACTATTGTAGTTTTCGTGATTGAATAATTTGTTGTTTTATTTTCAAATGTTCCAAGCAGATACACCTCCACATGTTCATAGGGAAATAGAGCTTGGTGTTTCATTTGTTATAGACTCTGATGGCTCTCGGTGAGAGGCATGAGGACATTACTAAATTTCAATTTACATTCGCTGTTATAATCAAGTAGTTAGTGAAAATCAAAACCATTATTGATTCTGAGTTTAATCTGTCTTTGGATGGTTTCTTTACAGGCTTCTAGCAATGCCACAACATGGAATGAAAATATTTCCCTCGAGGAGAGAGATTGTCTACTAGTAGTAAGTGATTATTTTGTTAAATTCATTTTTTATAATGTAATTTCTATATATTAATGTCTTTACTTCTTATTGTAATAGATAAAGCTTGACCAGGAACTAAACCCTATGAGGAGCACCAGGAGCACTCCTCGGCCTCATAATAACTGAGTGACAAAACTATCACCATTTAGCCGACAAACAAAGGACAAGAATTTATTTCGAGAGGATGCAAAGCAATGAATTTTGATTCTAGAGCCCTTTGTTGTATGCCTATATGGAATTTTTGTACATATTTTTTATTAGATATATTTGACATTGTATGCCTATAAGGCATTCTCATAAGCCTATATGACTATTTTGTATATATTTTATACTTATATCGACATATATTGATGTATGCCTACATGGCTGTTTGGTTAATACAAATCTTTTTTTATCGATGGTGTCCATATTTGCATTATAAATCCATGTTTCAGTAGATGAGTTACGTGTATTCAAGTGTATACTTTACAACTTACGTGTATACCTTTTGACTTACGCGTATTCCAATGTATACTTTGTGAATTACGTGTTTTCATGCGTATACCTTGTATTCATGCATATACTTTGTATTAATTTGTGTATACGATGCATTCGTGTGTATACTTCAAGGCTTACGTGTTTTTGAGTACTTGTGCTTCCCTTATTCACATGTATGCTTGACTTATTCATGTGTATACTTATTAATTGGTTAGCCCTAGCATTGATCAGTGATGTCCTTTATGGTTTGTCTTGAATATTTATTGATTGATGCTAAACAAATTTATTAGTTGATGCTAAACAACTTCAATATTTCTAGGAATACTAGTAGAGTTAAAAATTACAAAATTGCACAAATTGAAAAGAAAAGATTAAATGCAAATAAATGCACTAATTATTAACTTGATAATTGATTAAGAATGAGTATAATATATATCAAGAGATGAGTCTTCTAGAATGACAACTGACAACTAGAAGATAGGAAAAGCATTCCCAATACTTTGAAAGCAATAATCCACCCAAAATTGCAATGGGAGAGAAGGCTTATTTAAGATCCTTGAGCAATGTATTTCATAATGCTCCCTTGTTCTTACATATGTCAATTCTATTTAATTCAAAGAGTTCCATCAAATTCTTTATCTAAAAGCAAAAAACACGTTTTCAATTGGTATTCCATGAGATGTTTCATAAAAAGATTCCAATATATTTAATCTTTTGATTGGAACAAATCAATTAAGCAAAGGATACATAATCTTCACAACACTTGCAAAACATAATATTCATAGTAATGATGAGTAGTTAACTTCTTGACACATTATCTTACAAACATTTGTCTTGAATAGTCTTTAAAAGTTTTCATAGCATAATCCTCACAGTATAGAATGAATTGTTATGTTATGATCCATCACCATATAAACATGTCGAAAGATTTATATGTCAAATTTTGACAATATTATTTCTTGTATAGGAAATGGACTTGGGAGAAATATTTATAATTTATAATACAAATAAGAAATGGACTCAAGGGTGAAAAATTTATTTATCACACCAAATAATAAATGTACGTGAGAGCATCACATGTTTCTCTTAGACTCCAATTTTCAAGCATATCAAATCATTTCGAATGAAAATGAAAAAATGCTTCACAACCAAAGTTGTTAATCGAGGAAAAATAAAATGTTTCCAAGTTCCACCATTGTATGCATTTATAATTGGTTATATATTGTTGTAAGGGCAAGGAGGATGATTAAAAAATGTCTTGCGCTTGGTAGACTTGAGGATGATCATATGCTTTTTGTGTTGAAAACTCAGACTTCTCAATTGTCATGTGAATGTTTCTCTTTTCAATTATTTTGCATGCTATCATAACATAAACTAAGAGAGGTTATTGTAGAGGAGCCCAATGCGATCCCATAGGATTAGACGAAGAGTTCGTAAGCATCATGGTTTCTGAGTAATAGCCCGTCAAAGATTGTTTCCCTTTTGCACTTTGGACCCTTAAGGGATCGAGCTAGTTGAACATGGCTCAGAGCGATTGGGGATTTTTGGGTGAAAAAGAGAACCATGCATAGTGTAAACGTACCCATCCAAACATGTTGGAACAATTCAATTGGTCACATGAGTTGCAGAACGAAAGTTGCACCACTTTGCAACTTTACACTGCTTGCATTTGACACTTTTTCCATCAAGTGAAAACTGGACACCATGATAAGATGAATCCAAGATAACAAAAACCAAGAGATTTTATTGTAGAAGATCCCAACATGATCCTGTAGGCTTAGACGAAGAGTTCGTAAGTATCACGGTTTTCGAGTAATAGCCCGTCAAAGATTGTTTCCCTTTTGCACTTTGGACCTTTAAGGGATCAAGCCAATTGAATGTAGCTCAGAGTGATTGGGAATGTTTGGGTGTGAAAGAGGACCATGCCTAGTGTAAAAGTACCCATCTGAATGCATTGGAATAGTTCATTTGGTCACACGAGTTGCAGAACAAAAGTTGCACCACTTTGCAACTTTACACTGCTTGCATTTGACACTTTTTCCATCAAGTGAAAACTGGACACCACGAGAAAATGACTCTGAGATAACAAAAAAAGAGAGAGGTTATTATAGAGGGGACCAAGATGATCATGTTGGCTCAGACAAAAATTTCGAAAGCATCACGGTTTTTGAGTAATAGCCCGTCAAAGATTGCTACCCTTTTGCACTTTGGACCCTTAAGAGATCGAGTCGGTTGAACGTAGCTTAGAGTGATTTAGTGTGTTTGGGTATGAAGAGGACCAAGCCTAGTGTAAACGTACCCATCCAGACGTGTTGGAACAACCTGTTTGGTCACACAAGTTGTAGAACAAAATTTGCACCACTTTGCAATTTTATACTGCTTGCATTTCACACTTTTTCCATCAAGTGAAAAATGGACACCATGGAAAAAAGACTCCGAGATAAAAAAATCTAAAGAGGTTATTATAGAGGGGCTCAACACAATTCTATAGGCTCAGATGGAGAGTTCATAAGCATCACATTTTCTGAGTAATAGCCTATCAAAGATTGTTGCCCTTTTGCACTTTGGACCCTTAAGGGATCGAGCCAGTTGAATGTACCTCAGAGAAATTCAACATGTTTGGGTGAAAAAGAGGACCATGCCTAGCATAAAAATACCCATATGGGCACGTTGGAATAATCCATTTGGTTACACGAGTTGCAGAATGAAAGTTGCACCACTTTGCAACTTTACACTGCTTGTATTTGACACTTTTTCCATCAAGTGAAAACTGGACACCACGGGAAAATGACTCTGAGATAACAAAAACTGAGAGAGGTTATTGTAGAGGGGCCCAATGTGATCTCATAGGCTCAGATGCAGAGCTTGTAAGCATCACAGTTTCCAAGTAATAGCCCATCAAAGATTGTTTCCCTTTTGCACTTTGGACCCTTAAGGGATCGAGTCGGTTGAACGTAGTTTAGAGTGATTTAGTGTGTTTGGGTACAAAAGAGGACCATTCCTAGCATAAACATACCCATACGGATGTGTTGGAATATTCTGTTTGGTCACATGAGTTGCAGAACAAAAGTTGCACCACTTTGCAACTTTACACTGCTTGCATTTGACACTTTTTCCATCAAGTGAAAACCGAACACCACGAGAAAAAACTCTGAGATAACAAAAACTAAGAGAGGTTATTGTAGAGGGGACCAACTTTATCCCATAGGCTCAAACAAAGAGTTCATAAGCATCATGATTTTTGAGTAATAGCCCACCAAATATTGCTGCCCTTTTGCAGTTTGGACCCTTAAGGGATTGAGCTGGTTGAACGTAGCTTAGAGAAATTCGGCATGTTTGGGTGTAAAAGAGGACCATACCTAGCATAAACATACCCATCCAGATGCGTTGGAATAGTCCATTTGGTCACATGAGTTGTAGAACGAAAGTTGTGCCACTTTGCAACTTTACACTACTTGTATTTGACACTTTTTCCACCAAGTGAAAAATGGACACCATGGGAAAAGGACTCCAAGATAACAAAAATTGAGAGAGATTATTGTAGAGGGGCCCAACATGATCTCATAGGCTTAGATAAAGAGTTCGTAAGTGTCATGGTTTTTGAGTAATAGCCTGTCAAAGATTGCTTCCTTTTTGCACTTTGGACCCTTAAGGGATTAAGCCGATTGAATGTAGCTTGGAGTGGTTCAGTGTGTTGGGGTGTGAAAGAGGACCATTCCTAGCGTAAATGTACCCATCCGGATGTGTTTTAACAATCTGTTTGGTCACACAAGCTGCATAACGAAAGTTGCACCACTTTGCAACTTTACACTGTTTGTAATTGACACTTTTTCCATGAAGTCAAAAGTGGACACCATAGAAAAATGACTTGGAGATAACAAAAACTTAGAGAGGTTATTGTAAAGGTTCCCTACGTGATCTCAATGCCTTAGATGAAATGACCGTAATTGACACGATATCCGAGTAACAGAACATTAAAGATTTCCGCCCTTTTGCAATTTGGGTTGTTAAGGGATTCTGTTGCATGAATTACAAATGTTTGAGGGAAGAAATAAATTTCAAAATTTGAGTAAATATCATTACAAATGTTTATTTGAATAAATTGTATGCTATATTGATATTGATATATAATTATTAGGTTGATTTGTTTTAGTAAATGAATTTTTTATAATAAGTTAGTCAATTGGTGCTAGTTATAATAGGGAGAGAATAAAAGAAGAAAAATAATGATTAATAACCATCAATGGTTATTACACTCACAATATTAATAATATGATGTTTACAATAAAATGAGATTTATTTGGTTGTCCTAATTCTTCTGTTTGTGCTACAATTGTCTAATATGCTTCATACACCATTTTGAAACCCAAGTGCTTGTACTTGTAGGTGCAATGCCTTAGATACTCCGTTCTCACAGATCTTTTACAATGTCACTCATACATTCGAGATTCTCTTATAATGTCTACATCATAGGTGCTCATGATGAGGTTAACTTCAAATGAATAACTTGAGATTCCCTCGCTAAGCTGCACACACTTTTTTATAATGGCCTCAAATTAAAATTGATATTTTTCAAGATCATCAAAATAAGGATGTTGCATTTGATTTTTTGGCTGAGATTCTTTTACTTTTCCTATTTGTAAGTAAACTACTAAAAATAGGAAAAGTAAAAGAAGAAAAAGAAAGAGCATCCAAAATAGAAATGAAATGAAAATAGATGGAAGACACTTATAGACAACAAATCCACACCATTTGGTTCCAAGTCAGGAACAACAAGGCATAAATCTTGATGCTTCCATTGAGGAAAGGCATGCCAATCTCTCAACTTAGTCACTCCTGGTCATACATCTTCATTGGGAGTTCCAAGATACCTATTACACACAACACCTCTCATGAATAGAATAATTTGAAATTTGAGATGCTCTTATAATATCTAAATCATAGGTGCTCATGATAAGGTTAACTTAAAATGAATAACTTGAAATTCCCTCGCTAAGCTTCACACACACTTTTATAATGGCTTAAAATCATAATTGAGATTTGTCAAGATCATCAAAATAAGGATGTTGCATTGCTTTTTTGGATAAGATTCTCTTGGATGGCTCATGAATCAACATTTTTTGCAAGGGGACACCAATCAATTTTTAGTATGCTACTTACAAATAGGAAAAGTAAAAGAAGAAAAAGAAAGAGCATCCAAAATGGAAATAAAATGAAAATAGATGGAAGGCACTTACAGACAACAAATCCACACCATTTGGTTCCAACTTGGGAACAAAAATGCTCGAAAGACTTGAAACCTTGGGAATAGCAAGGCTTAGATACATCACCCTGAGACCCCATTTCCATAAGGCATAAGTTGCCCCTAGCTTGTCAACCCTACTAAATTGGAAAGCTAGTGAGCTCACTAGTTTGTCAATGCTACCACATTTTGCATACATTTCTATGAAAACATTATTGTCAAACAATTCAAATGCCTTGTCCATGCTTCCATTTTGAGACTATCTTACAATCATGGCTTGCTACATTGCCACATTTCTTCAAGGCATTCCATCGGAAAAATCATGTGAGCATTGGCAAGCTAGTGAGCTCACAAGCTTTCCAATTCGATAGGGTTGACAAGGTAGGGGCAGTGTGAAAGAATGCCT